>MU127791.1:912282-932783 GCA_014904975.1 Marasmius fiardii PR-910
AAAAAAATGTAGCATCTCAGTCCAAATTGCTGGACGACAATTGCCGCACTCTCGTAAGGTCATATGGTTTCCTCCATGCCCTTTTCGAAATGGCGGGGTTGATTCTAGAACATGGGAAGACGGAAGCCTTCCACTTCACAAGGTCTAACGATGGGTACCTTCCGGCATTAGACCTCAAGTTTGCCCCATTTACTGGGGACATGCCCCTTACCCCCAAGCCAATTTGGAGATATCTGGGGTTCTTCTTTGACCGTAAGCTCCTGTTTAAGGAGCACGTTAAATTCTACGCTACCAAGTCCCTCACGACTGTTATGGCCATGAGGATGCTTGGTAATTCCTCGAGGGGCATTACTGCCCTTCAAAAGCATCTCCTATATCGGTCTTGCAAGGTACCCATCGCCACGTATGGTTACCGGTTATGGTTTTTCCAGGGGTCCAAGAACAAAGCTATTATCAAGACTCTCAACGCGATGCAGCGTAAAGCTGCCCTGTGGGTTACAGGTGCATTTCGTACTTCTCCTACAGGGGGCGTTGAGGCCCTTGCTGGCCTCATGCCCATAGATCTTCACCTCAAGAAGATGGCCAATAGAGCCAATCTTCGAGTCCACACACTGACAAGTACTCACCCTACTCGTTCGCTTCTTCCGCGGAGCATGGCCAAAACGGCATTGCCGCACCCTCTATCATTTGCGAGCCTGCCGGTCAAGACGGGCAGGAAAGTGAATGGTCCGATTGCTGATGCAGTTCGATCTGCGTTGGAATTCACAGAGACATTCGATTATTCGAATGACTTGGCCAAACCTGGAGAACGGATCCGAGATCTTTTCTCAGACCAAATCATCTTTGACGAACGCCCTCGGAAGAAGCCTGATGAGGAAGCTTCCGAGGACGACGACAGAGTATCTCACCTTGACGAGCTCTATCTAGAGTGTCGTGAGGACCCTCGTACGGTGTCTGTAGCTACAGACGCCACAGTACCCCCAACCTCCAGACACCAAGCAGTGTCAGGATACGGTATATACTCCAGGGGCAAACTTAGACACAGAGCTAGGTTTGCATCTGGGAGAGTCACTGCTCTGGACGCGGAACTCACTTCCATTAGATTTGCAGTTGAATACCTCATTATGAGGAAGTTTGAATGCGAACGAATTGTTGTTTTCACCGACTCTATCGCCACAGCGAAGAGGGCGGTGGACCCGTCTATACACTCAGGCCAGGCTGATTCCCTGGTGGTGTGTAAACACCTTACGGCTTGGTTGTCCAAGTCCGTTGACCACTCTATCCTCTTCGTTGAAGTTCCCTCTAAAGCAGAGTGGGGCATTCACTTCAAAGTACACCAGTTTGTTCGGGACCTACCCTCGATTAGAGTAGGCCCCACAACTACCATCTCGCTTGATTACTTGTGCAAACAAGCAACGTCTTCGTGCCAAGATGCGTGGGTCTCACGCTTCCAGCACAAATCTTACTGAGGATCTCAATTTCTTGAGATGAAGGGCCTTCAAGGCAAATCCCTATAGCTGTCGTACATTAAAGATGGTACGTGGTTGTCAAAACTTGGTGACTCTAATGCTCTTGTTGCCAGAGCGGTTAGATGCATTACTAACCATGCTCCGGTAGGCAAGTACTACTGCAGATTTAATATTCCGAACACCTCACGTCTCTGTTTGTGTTGGTCAGCGGAAACCTCTCGGTCTGCTGTTGTGCAGACATGGACCCACATCTTACATCATTGCCCGAATGTAAAACACTCCAAGAACATCAACTTCGTCGTTAGACTTGCTCAGTTCTTGAAGAAGAACTCAAGGGCGTTCTCCTTCACTGATCCAGCCCCTCGGGCTGGTGTTGGATGAAGACTTTGGGGCCCGGCATAGGTGCCCATCAGACCCTTCGGGGTGGTGCGGGGTGTGGCACTAGGGTGCGCCAGGCCCCGAGGTCAACGTCTTGCTTCCTTGACACCTCTTGGTGGATGGGGCTGTCTGTTCTCTGGTTACGGGCAGAGGACCTTTATATTTGGGGGTTGGGGGTTTTCTTTCTTGTCTGGCATAATACTAGCGTACTTAGCTCTTGTTTGTATTTTTTTTTTTTTTTTTTAAATCTGCCAGTTTTACCCCGGTGCCCGATCGCAGTCCGGCCCCGGCATTCTACCTACATACAGACAACGAGCTGAGTACGCTAGTATTATGCCAGAAAACAAATTCCCCAATCCCCATATATAAAGGTCCTCCGCCCGTAACCGGAGAACAGATGGCCCCCTGCACCAAAGAGGTGCCAGGGAAACAAGACGTCAACCCCGGGGCCCGGCGCACCCTAGTGCCACACCCCTTTACTGACACACGGCCTATGCCCGGCTGCACACCCCGCACCACCCCGAAGGGTCTGATGGGCACCTATGCTGAGCCCCAAGGTTTTCATCCAACACCAGCTCGAGGAGCTGGATCACCAAAGGAGAACACCCTAGGGTTCTTCTTCAAGAACTGTGCAAGTCCAACGACAAAGTCGATGTTCTTGGAATGTTTAACATCAGGGCAGTGATGTAGGATATGAGTCTGTGTCTGGACGACAGCAGACTGAGACGTTTCCGCCGACCAACACATACATAGATGTGAGGTATTTGGAATGTTAAATCTTCGGTAGTACTCACCCACTGGAGCATGGTTAGTAATGCATCTAACAGCTCTAGCCACGAGAGCATTACCCTGGGATCTTATGTCCTGGATTCAGCAGCGGAAACTACCTCCTACAGATGCGATCTCTTTTAAGGGTGAACAGTGTAGGACTTTGGATGACCTGTGGAATGCTCTCCACGGTACTTACAATGCAGCAGCTGAGAGGGAAACTGACCTCTCGTTCTTAGACGACCTAGATCCTTCCGCCGAGAGAGACTGGGTAAGATTCAGTGCGCTTGAGTTGAGGGAACTTAGTTTGTGTTCAAACCACTCAGCGCTGGGGCCCAACCATGTAACATGGTCGTTTCTCAAACATGTCATGTCTCGCAGGGAATGCAAAGATGGCATTCTTCGAGTTGCTGATGCCTGTATTAGTACCGGGCATTGGCCCTCGCATTTTAAGGAGTCCGTCACAGTTATTATTCCCAAACCGGGGAAGACCTCCTACGACATGCCTAAGTCTTTTAGGCCTATTGTGCTCCTCAACACTCTGGGAAAGCTTATTGAGAAGATGATATCCAATCGTCTTCAATTCGACATGGTCAAGTATGACCTAGTCCATCCTAACCAATTCGGAGGTGTTCAGCAACGATCTACCGAAGATGCGGGGGCTTATCTCACCCACCTTGTAAGAGCAGGATGGGCAAAAGGGTTGAAGACTAGCATCATCACATTCGACATTGCGCAGTTTTTCCCATCTCTAAATCATGAAGCGCTATTGAGATTCATGGAATTCCAAGGATTCCCTAAGTGCCTTAGAGAATTCTTTTCATCTTACCTGGTTGGGAGGAGCACTGCATACAAGTGGGGCCCATTTGAATCAGGTTTATTCAAAGCAGAAGTGGGGGTAGGGCAGGGTTCTGCCCTTTCTCCAGTTCTGTCAGCGTTATATGTTGCGCCGATTATGAAGGCGTATGAACAAACAGCTAGGGGGGTTGGTCTGAGCACCACCCTTCTGTCATATGTCGACGATGGTACTGTAACTACACAGTCTAAGTTGTTAGACGACAATTGCTGCACTCTTGTGAGGTCGTATGGATTCCTTCATGCGCTCTTCGACATGGCGGGGTTGGTCCTAGAACATGGAAAGACAGAAGCCTTTCACTTCACTAGGTCCAATGATGGTTATCTTCCATCGTTGGACCTCAAGTTTGCCCCATATACGGGGGACACACTGCTTACTCCCAAACTTATTTGGAGGTACCTGGGATTTTTCTTTGACCGCAAGCTCTTGTTTAGAGAACACGTCAAGTTTTACGCTACCAAGTCCCTCACCACAGTAATGGCTATGAGGATGCTTGGTAATTCTTCGAGGGGCATTACTGCCCTCCAGAAAAGGCTCCTTTATCGATCCTGCATGGTTCCTATTGCCATGTATGGTTATCGATTATGGTATTTCCAGGGTTCTAAGAACAAGGGTACTCTTAGAATCCTCAACTCAATGCAGCGGAAAGCTGCCCTGTGGGTTACAGGTGCATTTCGCACTTCTCCTACAGGGGGCATTGAGGCCCTTGCAGGCCTCATGCCTATTGATCTACACCTTAAGAAGATGGCGGCAAGAGCCAATCTTCAGGTACACACTCTGACAAGTACTCACCCTACTCGTTCTCTGCTCTCTAAGAACCTGTCAAAGACAGCTATCCCGCACCCTCTGTCGTTTGCCAATCTACCGGTTTCTACGGGTAGGAAGATAAGCGGCCCCATCGCTGATGCAGCTAAAACTGCATTGGATACCACAGAATCGTTCGATTACTCAGATGATTTGGCCAGACCTGGAGAACGGGTCCGAGATGTTTTCTTGGACCAAATCCTCTTTGACGAACGCCCTCGGAGGAAGCCTGAAGAGGAGGCCTCAGAGGACGACAACAGAGTATCTCACCTTGATGACCTCTATCTAGAGTGTCGTGAAGACCATCGCACAGTGGCAGTTGCCACCGATGCCACTGTCCCCCCCACATCAAGGCATCAAGCGGTGTCTGGATACGGGATCTACATTCGGGGCAAACTTATTCATCGTTCTAGGTTTGCTTCGGGCAAAGTCACTGCTCCAGATGTGGAGCTTACCGCTATACGATTTGCGGTTGAGTACCTCGTTATGAGGAACTTTGACTGTAATCGCATTGTTTTATTCACGGATTCAATTGCTGCAGCAAAAAGATCTGTGGATCCTTCTCTACATTCAGGCCAAGGGGACTCTTTGGCAGTTTGTAGAAATCTGATGGCCTGGTTATCGGGGTCCATCGAGCGTTCTATCCTCTTTGTGGAAGTACCCTCCAAGGCGGAGTGGAGCATCCACTTTGAAGCTCACCAGTTCGTTAGGGATCTACCCTCTATTAGAGTTGGTCCCACAACAGTTACCTCACTTGATTATCTTAGAAAACAAGTTACATCGTCGTGTCAGGACGCGTGGGTTTCATGCTTCCAACACACTTCATACCGAGGATCTCAGTTTTTGGAGATGAAGGGCCTTCAGGGCAAGCCTCTACAGCCATCATACCGGGGCCCCAGTAGCCCAGCAGTTTACACGCTAAAGACCTGGTGAGGGCCTTGTGATGTGGGGGTCCGAAAGGTCGCTGGTTCAATCCCAGCTTCGCCAGATACCTGAATTCTGGACCATGTGAGATCTCTCACACGGCAACCACTGGGGTTGCCGGTTCCTCTCACGAGGACTAGCGAATGTGTGCTCGGTTTCTGGGTACAATACATTGCCGGTGCGTAAGACTCTCACGAGTGCCACAGGGGTCGGGAGTGATGATCCCGGGGTTTCCCCATATGGGTGAGTTCTCGCATGGCCAAGTAACCGGGTCAGGTCCCTGCTGGGCCTGGGTTCGGCGATACCCGTAATAGGGACCGAAAGGATAGATCACGGTAAGTTCAGGGAATTAGCCTGATAACAGTCTGATCCGGGGAGCCGATTGGTTAAGGGCTTGCCCACTGTTCTAGGCATAAACCCGCTCAGGTGATTGGTTAAATGAAGGGTCGGTGTGGCCTGGACTACCGTTCACTTGGGTTAGGAACAGGATACCCCCCGCCTTACGGTACGTGGGTGAGGTCGTTAGTCATCATGCAAAAGTAACTCCCGGTCCGGGTTTGTGGCCTGGGACACACACGCTGGGTTGTGCTGATGGCAAGGCAGTGACTCCGGACAGGATTGGGGATCCGCGCCGAAAGGCATAAGCGAACCACCTGCCGGGGGACGGGAAAGCACGGCCCAGGGAAACCCGGGTGTCGACTGGGCCATAGCAGGATGGGGCAGTCCCCCTACCCTGGCTCGAGAGATCTAACTCCACTGTCAGTCCGCTGGACATAATACGGTCTGGTTTGGGCTTAAGTTGAAGCTGAAGTGTTGGGGCTTGGAGGCCTGTAGGTGAGGGTTCACTCCTCGCTGAAAGCCATCCCCAATAGGGTCCCCCGCAAGGGGGGCCCTAAACTTCGTTTTTCAAGGATCCAAAAACAAGGCTATTATCAAGATCCTCAATTCGATGCAGCGTAAAGCTGCCCTATGGGTCACAGGTGCGTTTCATACTTCTCCTACAGGAGGTGTTGAGGCCCTCGCTGGCCTCATGCCTATCGACCTTCACCTCAAAAAGATGGCCATCAGAGCCAACCTTCGGGTGCACACGCTGACGGGTACCCATCCTACTCGTTCGCTCCTTCCACAGAGTATGGCCAAAACGGCACTCCCGCATCCCCTGTCGTTTGCAAACTTGCCTGTTAACGAGGGCAGGAAGGTAAACGGTCCGATCGCTGATGCAGTTCGATCTGCATTGGAATTCACAGAGCCATTCGACTATTCGAATGACTTGGCCAAACCTGGAGAACGGGTCCGAGATCTTTTCTTGGACCAAATCATCTTTGACGAGCGCCCGTGGAAGCAGCCTGAAGAGGAGGCTTCTGAGGACGACGACAGAGTTGCCCACCTGGACGACCTCTATGCAGAGTGTCGCAAGGACCCACGAACGGTGTCAGTGGCCACTGATGCCACTGTTCCCTCCACCTCCAGACACCAAGCTGTGTCTGGATACGGAATTTACACCGAGGGCGAGCTTAGACATTGTGCTAGGTTTGCTTCTGGTAGAGCCACGGCTCCTGATGCGGAGCTTACGTCAATTAGATTCGCAGTGGAGTACCTTGTTATGAGGAAGTTTGACTGCGATCGCATTGTTGTTTTCACTGACTCTATCATAGCTGCGAAGAGGGCAGTTGATCCGTCCATACACTCAGGCCAGGCTGACTCCCTGGTGGTGTGCAAGCATCTCACGGTTTGGCTGTCCAAATCCGTTGACCACTCTATCCTCTTTGTTGAAGTCCCCTCTAAAGTGGAGTGGGGCATTCACTTTGAAGCTCATCGGTTTGTTCGGGACCTACCCTCTGTGAGGGTGGGTCCCACAACCACTACTTCGCTTGACTACCTTCATAAGCAAGCAACGTCTTCGTGCCAGGATGCGTGGGTGTCACGTTTCCAGCACAAGTCTTACCGAGGATCTCAGTTCCTTGAGATGAAGGGCCTTCAAGGCAAACCCCTACAGCCATCGTACATCAAAGGAGGTATGTGGCTGTCCAAACTTGGTGACTCTAACTCTCTTGTTGCTCGAGTTGTTAGATGCATCACTAACCATGCTCCGGTAGGCGAGTACTACCAGAGGTTTAACATTCCGAATACTTCGCGTATGTGTACATGCTGGTCAGCGGAAAACTCTCGGTCCGCAGTCGTTCAGACTCGAACTCATGTCCTACATCACTGCCCTGATGTAAAACACTCCAAGAACATCGACTATGTCGTTGGCCTTGCCCAGTTTTTGAAGAAGAACCCTAGGGTGTTCTCCTTTGGTGATCCGGCTCCTCGAGCTGGTGTTGGATGAATACCTCGGGGCTCGGCATAGGTGCCCACCAGACCCTTCGGGGTGGTGTGGGGTGTGCAGCCGGGCATAGGCCGCGTGTCGGTAAAGGGGTGTGGCACTAGGGTGCGCCGGGCCCTGGGGTGGACGTCTTGCTTCCTTGACACCTTTTGGTGGATTGGGCCATCTGTTCTCCGGTTACGGGCAGGGGACCTTCATACGTGGGAATTGGGGGATTTTCTTTTCTGGCATAATACTAGCGTACTCGGCTCGTCGTTTGTATGTAGGTAGAGTGCCGGGGCCGGACTGCGATCGGGCACCGGGATAAAAATGGCAGATTTAAAAAAAAAAAAAAAAAAAAAAAAACACTCTGGCTTCAACTTAAACCCGAACCGGTACTTATTATGTCCGGCGGACTGACAGTGGATATAGATCTCTCAAGCCAGGGTAGGGGGACTGCCCCATCCTGCTACGGCTCAGTCGACACCTGGTGGCTAACCCGGGCTGTTACCTTCCCATCCCCTGGCAGGTGGTTTGCTTATGCCATCCGGTGCGGATCCCCGACCTGTCCAGAGTCACTGTCTTGCCATCGGCCGACCCAGTGTGTGCCCCGGGATGAACCCGGACCAGGAGTTATTATGCAGATGACTAACGACCATTCAGTCTGTCAGACCGAAGGACGGGGGGTGTCCTGTTCCTGACCCATGTGAACGGTAGGCTAGCACCTTTAACCAATCACGGGCGGGTTTACGTCGAACAGTAGGCTAGGCCCTTAACCAATCGGCTTCCCGGATCGGATTGTTATAACCCCTGTTCCCCCACTTACCGTGACCTATCCTTTCGGTCCCTGTTACGGGTATCGCCGAACCAGATCCGAACAGATGGGACCTGACTCGGTTACTTGGCCCTGCGAGAACTCACCCATATGGGGAAACCCTGGGATCATCACTCCCGCCCCCTGTAGCACTCGTGAGAGTCTTATGCACCGGCAATGTATTGTATCTGGAAACCAAGCACACATTCGCTAGTCCTTGTGAGAGGAACCGGTAACCCCAGTGGTTGCCGTGTGAGAAATCTCACACAGTCCAGAATTCAGGTATCTGGCGTAGCTGGAATTGAACCAGCGACCTTTCGGACCCCCACTCCCAGGCCCTCACCAGGTCTTTAGCATGTAAACCGCTGGGCTACTAGGGCCCTTTCCCGACTGGACTGTCATGGTTAGGCACTGGACAGACGAGGGGGAAAGACCACGTGTCACGGCATACATGTCTAAACATAATGCCATGTTGCGTCCATCCACTCAGTTCAACGTTATCGACGACCGGGATATTATTATCCTCTCTCTCACGTCAAAGTCAGGTAAGTCACATCTGCTTAACATGTACTCCAACGATAATGGCACGGCTATCAGGAACCTGTCAGCCATGTTGGATCGCATCCCAGAACTCTCCTATATAGGGGAAGATTTCAATTGTCACTCGTCCGAGTGGGACCCTAGCTTTCAGGAGGGCACCGGAGGGTGGGCCGAGGAGCTGCTTTTATTGGCGGCTACCCTCGGACTTGGGCGCTCAGAATGTGAAAACCCTGGGCCCACATTTATTCCACGGACTCAAGGGTCTAGATCTTCAGTTCTAGACCTTGTGTTCGTGACATCTGACGAGGTGCTCTCGACTAAGTCGAGACGTGAGGTAGATCTCAAAGGACCATCAGACCATGTACCAGTCTCGATTGTTCTAGACCTTGGGCGTTTCCCATTGGTCGAAATCAGAACCCTCCCCAAAGGGGGCGAACAAGAGGAAGCTTTCCTCGAACACTTGTCTGATGGATTGGCTACATTGGCTAGCCAGGACATGTCTTCTCCTGAACTGCTCTCACTAAGTGTGGAGCTCTTTGGGAATCATATGCGTGAATCCTGGAATTGATGCTCTAAGAAATCCCGGATCACCCACAAATCCAAACTGTGGTGGAACCAGGAGTGCTCTGATGCCCTTGATTATTACTATGGGAGTCCATCTTGGGAATCCTGGGGCGAGTTCCGGAGGGTTGTCAGATCCTCTAAACGCACATTCTTTGATGATCGGATCAAGGAAATAGCTTCCACCAATGCCAGACCATGGGACTTAATGTCCTGGATCCAGCAACGGAAATTACCTCCCACAGATGCCGTCTCATTTCAGGGATGGCAGTGTCGAACACTTGACGACCTATGGCAAGCCTTGCATGGGACGTACAATGCTGCAGCGGAGAGGGAAGTTGACCTCTCGTTCTTAGACGACCTGGAGTCCTCTCCTGAGAGGACTTGGGTAAAGTTCTGTGCGTTGGAGCTAAAGGACGCGCTTATGGCGTGTTCCTCTCACTCAGCGCCGGGGCCCGATCACGTCACCTGGTTGTTCCTCAAATCTGTCATGACTCGCAAGGAGTGCGAGGAAGGAGTTCTTCGAGTGGCTGATACATGTATTTTTGTTTTTTTTTTTTTTTTTTATCTGCCATTTTTACCCCAGTGCCCGATCGCAGTCCAGCCCCAGCACTCTACCTACATACAAACGATGTGCTAATACGCTAGTATTATGCCAGAAAAGAAAAATCCCCCAGTCCCACCATATAAAGGTTCTCCACCCGTAACCGGAGAACAGATGACCCAATCCACCCAAAGGTGTCAAGGAAGCAAAACGTCCACCCCGGGGCTCGGCACACCCTAGTGCCACACCCCTTTACCGACACGTGGCCTATGCCCGGCTGCACACCCCGCACCACCCCGAAGGGTCTGATGGGCACCTATGCCGAGCCCCGAGATGTTCATCCGACACCAGCTCGAGGAGCTGGATCACCGAAGGAGAACACCCGCGGGTTCTTCTTCAAAAACTGAGCAAGTCCAACGACATAGTCGATGTTCTTGGAGTGTTTTACATCAGGGCAATGATGTAGGACATGAGTCCGAGTCTGCACGACTACGGACCGAAACTTATCCGCCGACCAACACGTGCAGAGACGAGCAGTATTCGGAATGTTGAATCTGCGATAGTACTCGCCTACCGGAGCGTGGTTAGTGATGCATCTAACAGCTCGAGCAACAAGAGCGTTAGAGTCACCAAGTTTAGACAACCACGTACCTCCTTTGATGTACGACGGTTGTAGAGACTTGCCTTGGAGGCCCTTCATCTCAAGGAATTGAGACCCACGGTATGAAGCGTGCTGGAAACGTGAAACCCACGCATCCTGACACGAGGATGTTGCTTGTTTATGCAAGTAATCAAGTGAGGTAACAGTCGTGGGGCCCATCCTAACAGAGGGCAGGTCCCGGACGAACTGATGTGCTTCGAAGTGGATGCCCCACTCTGCTTTAGAGGGAACTTCAACGAAGAGGATGGAGTGATAAACGGACTTGGACAACCAAGTCGTAAGGTGCTTACACACTACCAGGGAGTCAGCCTGGCCTGAGTGTATGGATGGATCAACCGCTCTCTTCGCAGCCGCAATAGAGTCCGTGAAAACAACAATCCGATCACAGTCAAAATTCCTCGTAACAAGGTATTCAACCGCGAAACGAATGGACGTGAGCTCTGCCTCCGGAGCAGTGACTCTACCAGATGCAAACCTAGCACGATGTCTGAGTTTGCCTCTCGTGTATATTCCATACCCGGACACCGCTTGGTGTCTGGAAGTAGGAGGTACTGTGGCATCAGTAGCAACTGATACCATACGAGGGTCCTCGCGGCACTCTAAATAGAGCTCGTCAAGGTGAGATACTCTGTCGTCGTCCTCAGAAGCTTCCTCATCAGGTTTCTTCCGAGGGCGTTCGTCAAAGGTGATTTGGTCCAAGAAAAGATCTCGGACCCGTTCTCCAGGTTTGGCCAAGTCACTCGAGTAGTCAAATGACTCTGTGAATTCCAACGCAGATCTAACTGCATCAGCAATCGGTCCATTCACCTTCCTGCCCGTATTAATAGGCAAGTTTGCAAATGATAGAGGGTGCGGGAGTGCCGTCTTGGCCATATTCCGCGGGAGGAGCAAACAAGTAGGGTGTGTATTCGTTAGCGTGTGTACTCGAAGATTGGCTCTAAGTGCCATCTTTACCGTGGCATCTGTAGATACAGACACCGTGCGAGGGTCCTCACGACACTCTAGATAGAGCTCGTCAAGGTGAGATACTCTGTCGTCGTCCCCGGAAGCTTCCTCATCAGGCTTCCTCCAAGGGCATTCGTCAAAGATGATTTGGTCTGAGAAAAGATCTTGGACCCGTTCTCCAGGTTTGCGAAGTTTAGGGCCCCCCTTGCGGGGGACCCTATTGGGGATGGCTTTCAGCGAGGAGTGAACCCTCACCTACAGGCCTCCAAGCCCCAACACTTCAGCTTCAACTTAAGCCCAAACCAGACCGTATTATGTCCAGCGGACTGACAGTGGAGTTAGATCTCTCGAGCCAGGGTAGGGGGACTGCCCCATCCTGCTATGGCCCAGTCGACACCCGGGTTTCCCTGGGCCGTGCTTTCCCGTCCCCCGGCAGGTGGTTCGCTTATGCCTTTCGGCGCGGATCCCCAATCCTGTCCGGAGTCACTGCCTTGCCATCAGCACAACCCAGCGTGTGTGTCCCAGGCCACAAACCCGGACCGGGAGTTACTTTTGCATGATGACTAACGACCTCACCCACGTACCGTAAGGCGGGGGGTATCCTGTTCCTAACCCAAGTGAACGGTAGTCCAGGCCACACCGACCCTTCATTTAACCAATCACCTGAGCGGGTTTATGCCTAGAACAGTGGGCAAGCCCTTAACCAATCGGCTCCCCGGATCAGACTGTTATCAGGCTAATTCCCTGAACTTACCGTGATCTATCCTTTCGGTCCCTATTACGGGTATCGCCGAACCCAGGCCCAGCAGGGACCTGACCCGGTTACTTGGCCATGCGAGAACTCACCCATATGGGGAAACCCCGGGATCATCACTCCCGACCCCTGTGGCACTCGTGAGAGTCTTACGCACCGGCAATGTATTGTACCCAGAAACCGAGCACACATTCGCTAGTCCTCGTGAGAGGAACCGGCAACCCCAGTGGTTGCCGTGTGAGAGATCTCACATGGTCCAGAATTCAGGTATCTGGCGAAGCTGGGATTGAACCAGCGACCTTTCGGACCCCCACATCACAAGGCCCTCACCAGGTCTTTAGCGTGTAAACCGCTGGGCTACTGGGGCCCGTTTAGAACCTCTCCTTCCTAGATGACCTGGAGTCCTCTCCTGAGAGAACTTGGGTGAGATTCAGCACGTTGGAGCTGAAGGAGGTGCTTAGCGCGTGTTCCTCACATTCAGCGCCGGGGCCCGACCATGTCACATGGTCGTTCCTCAAATATGTCATGACTCGCAAGGAGTGTGAGGAGGGCATTCTCCGGGTGGCTGATGCGTGTATCGACATGGGTCATTGGCCTGCCCACTTTAAGGAATCGGTCACAGTCATTATCCCTAAACCAGGGAAACTGACCTATGATACGCCTAAATCCTTTAGGCCAATTGTACTCCTCAATACCTTGGGGAAACTCATCGAGAAGATGATTTCGAATCGTCTTCAGTTCGACATGGTCAAATACGACCTTGTCCATCCTAACCAATTTGGAGGGGTCTGGCAACGGTCCACTGAAGATGCGGGGGCATTCCTCACCCATCTCGTATGAGCAGGGTGGGCCAAAGGGTTAAAGACTAGTGTGGTGGCGTTCGACATCGCACAATTTTTCCTGTTGCTTAACCATGAAGCATTATTGAGATTCATGGAATTCCAGGGATTTCCTGTAGTCCTCAGGAACTTCTTTTCGTCATACTTGATCAGAAGGAGCACCGCTTACAAGTGGGGCCCCTTCGAGTCAGGTCCATTCAAGGCGGAAGTGGGGGTAGGGCAGGGTTCTGCCTTGTCACTGGTTTTGTCTGCGTTATATGTTGCGCCAATTATGAAGGCGTACGAACACACAGCAAGAGGAGTGGGTCTTAAGACTACTCTCTTGTCATATATCGATGATGAGACTGTAGCCTCTCAGTCCAAATCGCTGGACGACAATTGCCGCACCCTCGTAAGGTCGTATAGTTTCCTCCATGCCCTTTTCGAAATGGCGGGATTGATTCTAGAACATGGGAAGACGGAAGCCTTCCACTTTACCAGGTCTAACGATGGGTACCTTCCATCGCTAGACCTCAAGTTTGCCCCATTTACTGGGGACACGCCCCTTACCCCCAAGTTAATTTGGAGGTATCTGGGGTTCTTCTTTGACCGAAAACTCCTGTTTAAGGAGCACGCTAAATTCTACGCTACCAAGTCCCTCACGACTGTTATGGCCATGAGGATGCTTGGTAATTCCTCGAGGGGCATTACTGCCCTTCAAAAGCGTCTCCTATATCGGTCCTGCATGGTACCTATTGCCACGTATGGATACCGGTTATGGTTCTTCCAGGGGTCCAAGAATAAAGCTATTATCAAGACTCTCAACGCGATGCAGCGTAAAGCTGCCCTATGGGTTACAGGTGCGTTTCATACTTCTCCTACAGGGGGCGTTGAGGCCCTTGCTGGCCTCATGCCCATAGATCTCCACCTCAAGAAGATGGCCGATAGAGCCAATCTTCAAGTCCACACACTGACGAGTACTCACCCTACTCGTTCACTTCTTCCGCAGAGCATGGCCAAAACAGCATTACCGCACCCTCTATCATTCACGAACCTGCCTGTCAATATGGGCAGGAAAGTGAATGGTCCGATTGCTGATGCAGTTCGATCTGCGTTGGAATTCACAGAGACATTCGATTATTCGAGTGACTTGGCCAAACCTGGAGAACGGGTCCGAGATCTTTTCTCAGACCAAATCATCTTTGACGAATGCCCTCGGAAGAAGCCTGAGAAGGAAGCTTCTGGGGATGACAACAGAGTATCTCACCTTGACGAGCTCTATCTAGAGTGTCGTAAGGACCCTCGTACGGTGTCTGTAGCTACAGATGCCACGGTACCCCCAACTTCCAGACACCAAGCAGTGTCAGGTTACAGTATATACTCCAGGGGCAAAACACACCTTCCTCTTCCAGGTACCGCGACCACCAACCGTGGGAATTTCGAAAACCAGCATCGCAAAAACACTACCCTCTAGCAGGTCACTAGATTCATTCTAAAGTACCAACGAAAATCGACAGATTCAATGTCTTCCGACTCAGGAGGACCTCCAAGGGGTCACGGCTCGGGCAGGAGCAGTTCTGCCTCGACTGCGGCTGCCAGATCATCTGGTTCCGCACCCCCCACCACTAGAGCAGTCTTCTCTCCTCGAGTGGAATCTTCGACACCAGCAGCCTCTTCGAGCAGCTCGTTGTCATCAGCTTTGAGTACCGAGGCCAGAGGTCGGTACTGTTCAACCGTGCCTAGTCAAACCCGCTCCAGGTCATCGTCTGTGATCAGAGAGGAGTCTGGCTCACCATCCACCACTCGACCTTTAAGCAGGGCGAGCTCACCAGCGTCCACCGAAGGAGGCCCAGGAGGGGAAGGGGATATTGAGATGGAGCGTACACTTGAGCAGCAGGCAAATCCGTTGGGGCTTAACGGATTGGCGGGTTTCGACAATGTGACGGCGGATTTGGGGGTCATATTGCCTGCGTTCAACTTGATCCGTGAGTGGATCTCTTATCATTTGGAAGTCTTTGGTTCATCTGCCACTTCCATAAACCTCGAGGGCATCCGCCGCAACACGGGAGCTCTCATTAGCCAGATCAATCGTCTTCTGGACGATGGCCCCACAGCCAAGGAAGACACTGTTCGACTCCCTCGGCAATCTCAGACCAGAACCTCTGGCCCCTTGACTTCAGGTGGAAAGGCTCCACTTGGGGGCACATCCGCAGGCGGCGGTGAATCCATGAATGTGGATCCCCCTGCTATTCCTTCAGGCCTACCCATGTCGAAAGGCAAGGAAAAGGCCATTCTTGGGAGGGGTCCCCCTCCTAGCGTCGACAGGTCCACCAGACCGAACAGACGCCCCACAAGGGTCATTCCTACGTATGCCTCGGCTGCTAGGAAAGGCGCTGCTGTACCCGAAGCGGTCATTGCTATGGCAAGGGCTGCTCCCTCCCTTCCTGCTAGCCGCATTGTGGAAGCAGGTCGTGTTATCGCTGGACAGGGTAAAGGCAAGTCAAAGGCCCGATCTTATCCAAGTTTCACAACGTCAGGACCTAGTCGTCGACAGGTCCTCGTTACTTTTGACAAGAAGCGGGGAATCCCACCCATGAACCTTGCCGTTGTCTCTGCAACTGTAAGCGCTGCTCTCAGGAATGGGGGTAGGCGTCTTAAGGTTGTCTCTACTCAACTAGCCTATGAAGGCTGGTCCCTCGCTACGTCTGCGGTGGCTACCAACGCAGAAATAGAGATTATTCGTGATCGCATCCGGGAGCTTCTCCCCCAGGATAGACGGGGTACTGACTCGTTCTGGGTGGGCCCCCCATCTTCGACGTCCTACCTGCGGGTACTGGACATTCCTTATCTCAAACACATTGGCGACCCCAAAAGTGTTATCACCGCAGAGGAGGTGTGGGAGCAGTTTAGGCACTCCCCCCTTCACGAAGATCTTTTGGTCCTTACGGGCCAACCATGGGTGGTTCGTAACTCGCTGAAGAGTACGTCCGCCACGGTTTACTTCAACCTCTGGGATTCTCAAACAGGAACTAGAGCGAAGAGAGTCATCGACAGACAAATCCATATGTTTGGAAGGGTCTGCTATATCCGGTCGACCACGGCCAACCCAGGTTCCCCCATGTGCACTCGTTGCTGTAGATGGGGTCACTCGATTAATGCATGCAGGGCCCCTCAGTTCAGGTGCCCTAGGTGCTCAGGTCCACACACCAACGATGAACATCGTGCGGTGTCTGCATGTTGTAGAGGAAAACCCAAGGCTGACCCTCCGGTTCCTCCCACTGAAGCTGGCAAGGATTGTCCCCACCAGCCCATCTGCCCCAACTGTCGGGGCAAGCATTCTGCGCTCTCAAAAGAATGTCCATTCTGGCACCACCACTTCGATCGGGTCTGGATCGATGCCAAATATGCCGAGGTACATAGCATCTGTTCTACTATAAGGCGTTCCACTCACCCACTGCCCATAGCTTGATGCTGGACGACAGAATCAGGGTGCTTAGTTTCAACGTTGCCAAGAACTATATGTATCTGGACATGTTACTCGAAACTTGTAAATTTATTTACGATATTGTATTCATTCAAGAGCCGCCTTGGCGATTGATAAGACGTGCACCATCAGCTAAAGACCCCCGGGGGGAAGTAGTTGTAGGTATGCCAAATCACCCCGACTGGACTGTCATGGTCAGACACCGGACAGAGGAAGGGGAAAGGCCACGCGTCGTGGCATACATGTCTAAACGTATTGCTACGTTGCGTCCATCTATCCGGTTCGACGCTATCGACGACCGGGATGTTATCATCCTGTCTCTCACGTCAAAATTAGATACATCACATCTCCTTAACGTGTACTCGGACGATAACGGCATGGCCATCAGGAAACTGAGTGCCGTGTCGGATCGCATCCTGGAACTCTCCTACATGGGTGGAGATTTCAACTGTCACTCGTCCGAATGGGACCCTGGCTTCCAGGGTAGTCCCGGAGGGCGGGCCGAGGAGTTGCTTTCATTGGCGGCTGTTCTTGGACTTGGGCGCTCAGAGTGTGAAAACCCTGGGCCCACGTTTATTCCGTGGACGCAAAGGTCTAGATCGTCGGTTCTAGACCTTGTGTTCGTGACATCTGATGAAGTGCTCTCGACCAAATCGAGGCGCGAGGTAGAGCTCAAAGGACCATTAGACCACATACCGGTCTCGGTGGTTCTAGACTTAGGGCAATCGCCCTTGGTCGAAATCAGAACCCTCCCCAAGGGGGGTGAACAAGAAGAGGAAGCATTCCTCGAACATTTGTCTGATGGATTGGCTACATTCGCGAGCCAAGACTTGTCGTCTTCTGAACTGCTCTCGCTGGCTGTGAAGCTTTTCGGAAATCATATGCGTGAAGCCTGGAATCGATGTTCTAAGAGTTCCCGGATCACACGCAAGTCCAAACCGTGGTGGAATCAGGGGTGCTCTGATGCCCTTGACTATTACTGTGGGAGTCCGTCTCAGGATTCCTGGGGCGAATTCCGGAGGGTTGTCAAATCCTCTAAACGCACGTTCTTTGATGAACGGATCAAAGAAATAGCTTCTACCAATGCTAGGCCCTGGGACTTGATGTCCTGGATCCAGCAACGGAAATTGCCTCCTACAGATGCCATCTCGTTTCAGGGACGGCAATGTAGATCACTCGATGAACTGTGGCAAGCCTTGCACGGGACATACAATGCTGCGGCGGAGAGGGAAGTTGACCTCTCATTCTTAGATGACCTGGAGTCCTCTCCTGAGAGAACCTGGGTAAAATTCAGTGCGGTGGAACTGAGGGATGCGCTTGGTGCGTGTTCGTCACATTCAGCGCCGGGACCTGACCACGTCACATGGTCGTTTCTCAAATCTGTCATGACTCGCAAAGAATGCGAGGAGGGCATTCTTCAGGTGGCCGATGCATGCATTGACACGGGTCATTGGCCCTCTCATTTTAAGGAATCGGTTACAGTTATTATTCCCAAACCAGAGAAACCGACCTACGACACGCCTAAATCTTTTAGGCCAATTGTGCTCCTCAACACCTTGGGGAAGCTTATCGAGAAGATGATCTCAAATTGTCTTCAGTTTGACATGGTCAAGTATGACCTTGTTCATCCCAACCAATTCGGAGGGGTCTGGCAGCGGTCCACTGAAGATGCAGGGGCGTTCCTCACCCATCTCGTGCGAGCTGTTGGGCCAAAGGGTTAAAAACAAGCATGGTGGCTTTTGACATTGCACAATTTTTCCCGTCTCTCAACCATGACGCTCTGTTGAGATTCATGGAGTTTCAAGGATTTCCTGAGGTCCTCAGGATTTTCTTTTCATCATACCTAGTTGGAAGGAGCACTGCGTACAAGTGGGGCCCTTTTGAGTCAGGTCCATTCAAGGCAGAAGTTGGGGTAGGGCAGGGTTCTGCCTTGTCCCCAGTTCTGTCTGCACTATACGTTGCGCCTATTATGAAAGCGTACGAACACACGGCTCGAAGTGTCGGTCTTAAGACGACCCTCCTGTTGTACGTTGACGATGGTACTGTTGCAGCACAGTCCAAAGTATTAGACGACAACTGCCACACTCTCGTTAGGTCATATGGGTTTCTCCATGCCCTCTTTGATATGGCAGGGTTAGTCCTTGAACATGGGAAGACTGAAGCCTTCCACTTTACGAGATCGAACGATGGCTATCTGCCTTCGTTAGACCTTAAGTTTGCCCCGTACACCGGGGACACTCCCCTTACCCCCAAATTAATTTGGAGGTATCTGGGGTTTTTCTTTGACAGGAAGCTGCTGTTTAAAGAGCACGTCAAGTATTATGCTACCAAGTCCCTCACAACTGTTATGGCTATGAGGATGCTTGGTAATTCCTCGAGGGGCATCACTGCCCTTCAAAAACGCCTCCTTTACCGGTCGTGCGTGGTGCCTATCGCCACGTACGGGTATCGGTTATGGTTCTTCCAGGAATCTAAAAGCAAAACTACTATCAAGATCCTCAATTCGATGCAGCATAAAGCTGCCCTTTGGGTCACAGGTGCGTTTCGTACTTCTCCTACTGGTGGCGTTGAGGCCCTTGCTGGCCTCATGCCTATCGATCTCCACCTCAAAAAGATGGCACTTAGAGCCAATCTTCGAGTACACACGCTGACGAATACACACCCTACTCGTTCGCTCCTCCCACGGAATATGGCCAAGACGGCACTCCCGCACCCTCTATCATTTGCAAACTTGCCTATTAATATGGGCAGGAAGGTGAATGGACCGATTGCTGATGCAGTTAGATCTGTGTTGGAATTCACAGAGTCATTTGACTACTCGAGTGACTTGGCCAAACCTGGAGAACGGGTCCGAGATCTTTTCTTGGACCAAATCACCTTTGACGAACGCCCTCGGAAGAAACCTGATGAGGAAGCTTCTGAGGACAACGACAGAGTATCTCACCTTGACGAGCTCTATTTAGAGTGCCACGAGGACCCTCGTACGGTATCAGTTGCTACTGATGCCACAGTACCTCCTACTTCCAGACACCAAGCGGTGTCCGGGTATGGAATATACACGAGAGGCAAACTCAGACATCGTGCTAGGTTTGCATCTGGTAGAGTCACTGCTCCAGAGGCAGAGCTCACGTCCATTCATTTCACAGTTGAATACCTTGTTACAAGGAATTTTGACTGTGATCAGATTGTTGTTTTCACGGACTCTATTGCGGCTGCGAAGAGAGCGGTTGATCCATCCATACACTCAGGCCAGGCTGACTCCCTGGTAGTGTGTAAGCACCTTACGACTTGGTTGTCCAAGTCCGTTTATCACTCCATCCTCTTCGTTGAAGTTCTCTCTAAAGCAGAGTGGGGCATTCACTTTGAAACACACCGGTTTGTCCGGGACCTGCCCTCTGTTAGGGTGGGTCCCACAACTACTACCTCGCTTGACTACCTGCGGAAACAAGCAACTTCCTCGTGTCAGGATGCGTGGGTTTCACGTTTCCAGCATGCTTCATACCGCAGGTCTCAATTCCTTGAGATGAAGGGCCTCCAAGGCAAGTCTCTACAACCGTCGTACATCAAAGGAGGTACGTGGTTGTCCAAACTTGGTGACTCTAACTCTCTTGTTGCTCGAGTTGTTAGATGCATCACTAACCATGCTCCGGTAGGCGAGTACTACCAGAGGTTTAACATTCCGAATACTTCGCGTATGTGTACATGCTGGTCAGCGGAAAACTCTCGGTCCGCAGTCGTTCAGACTCGAACTCATGTCCTACATCACTGCCCTGATGTAAAACACTCCAAGAACATCGACTACGTCGTTGGACTTGCTCAGTTCTTGAAGAAGAACCCTAGGGTGTTCGCCTTCGGTGATCCAGCCCCTCGGGCTGG
>MU127791.1:936551-957077 GCA_014904975.1 Marasmius fiardii PR-910
ATGTCTAAGCTCGCCCTCGGTGTAAATTCCGTATCCAGACACAGCTTGGTGTCTGGAGGTGGAGGGAACAGTGGCATCAGTGGCCACTGACACCGTTCGTGGGTCCTTGCGACACTCTGCATAGAGGTCGTCCAGGTGGGCAACTCTGTCGTCGTCCTCAGAAGCCTCCTCTTCAGGCTGCTTCCACGGGCGCTCGTCAAAGATGATTTGGTCCAAGAAAAGATCTCGGACCCGTTCTCCAGGTTTGGCCAAGTCATTCGAATAGTCGAATGGCTCTGTGAATTCCAATGCAGATCGAACTGCATCAGCGATCGGACCGTTTACCTTCCTGCCCTCGTTAACAGGCAAGTTTGCAAACGACAGGGGATGCAGGAGTGCCGTTTTGGCCATACTCCGTGGAAGGAGCGAACGAGTAGGATGGGTACCCGTCAGCGTGTGCACCCGAAGGTTGGCTCTGATGGCCATCTTTTTGAGGTGAAGGTCGATAGGCATGAGGCCAGCGAGGGCCTCAACACCTCCTGTAGGAGAAGTACGAAACGCACCTGTGACCCATAGGGCAGCTTTACACTGCATCGAATTGAGGATCTTGATAATAGCCTTGTTTTTGGATCCTTGGAAAAACCATAACCGGTACCCGTATGTGGCAATAGGCACCACGCAGGACCGGTAGAGGAGACGTTTTTGAAGGGCAGTGATGCCCCTCGAGGAATTACCCAGCATTCTCATGGCCATGACGGTCGTGAGGGACTTGGTAGCGTAGAACTTGATGTGCTCTTTAAACAGAAGTTTTCGGTCAAAGAAGAACCCCAAATACCTCCAAATTAATTTGGGGGTAAGAGGCGTGTCCCCAGTGTATGGGGCAAACTTGAGGTCCAACGAAGGTAAATAGCCATCATTCGACTTCGTGAAGTGGAAGGCCTCAGTCTTCCCATGTTCTAGGACTAACCCCGCCATATCAAAGAGCGCATGGAGAAAACCATACGACCTAACGAGAGTGCGGCAGTTGTCGTCAAGTACTTTGGACTGTGCTACAACAGTACCATCGTCAACATATGACAGGAGGGTCGTCTTGAGGCCGACACTCCAAGCTGTGTGTTCATACGCTTTCATAATAGGTGCGACATATAACGCAGACAGGACTGGGGACAAGGCAGAGCCCTGCCCTACTCCCACATCCGCCTTGAATAGTCCTGACTCGAAAGGGCCCCATTTATAAGCCGTGCTCCTTCCGACTAGGTATGATGAAAAGAAAGTCCTGAGAACCTCAGGAAAACCTTGGAACTCCATGAATCTCAACAGAGCGTCATGGTTAAGAGACGGGAAGAATTGTGCAATGTCAAAAGCCACGACACTAGTTTTCAACCCTTTAGCCCGCCCTGCTCGAACGAGATGGGTGAGAAACGCCCCCGCATCTTCGGTAGACCGTTGCCGGACCCCTCCGAATTGGTTAGGATGGACAAGGTCATACTTGACCATGTCAAATTGAAGACGATTCGAGACCATCTTCTCGATAAGCTTCCCCAGGGTGTTGAGGAGCACAATTGGCCTAAAAGACTTAGGCGTGTCATAGGTTGGTTTCCCTGGTTTGGGAATGATCACTGTAACTGATTCCTTAAAATGAGCGGGCCAATGACCTGTGTAGATACACGCATCAGCCACCCGAAGGATGCCCTCCTCGCATTGCTTGCGAGTCATGACAGATTTGAGGAATGACCACATAACGTGGTCAGGCCCCGGTGCTGAGTGTGAAGAACACGCACTAAGCACGTCTTTCAACTCCAACGCACTGAATTTTACCCAAGTTCTCTCAGGAGAGGACTCCAGGTCGTCTAAGAAAGAGAGGTCAACTTCCCTCTCCGCCGCAGCATTGTATTGAAGCCGGAGTGTTGGGGCCATCAGGATGTTCGGGTAAGACCGACCTGGTGCGCTGGCATGGGTGCAACTCCATGCCGACCTACTTGGTAGGCATAGGCCATTAAGTCGGCATTGGTCCTAGATACACCCAATATGGGGAGGCTGTTGGTTAAGGTAGACACCGTCAGCCGTTGAACAGACCGATCTGCAGACCAAATAGGGAGGTACTTCCAGGGAAAATTCCTGAAGGGGGTACCGCTGGACATGCCAGTGCTAAGGTATAGCCATCGTACATCAAAGGAGGTACGTGGCTGTCAAAACTTGGGGACTCTGTCGCTCTCACTGCGAGAGCGGTCAGATGCATCACTAATCATGCTCCAGTAGGCGAGTACTACCAGGGGTTTAATATTCCAAACACCTCTCGTCTTTGTACGTGTTGGTCAGCGGAAAATTGTCAGTCTGCCGTCATTCAGACTTGGACCCATATCCTACATCACTGTCCTGATGTAAAGCATTCCAAGAACATCGACTACATCGTTGGCCTTGCACAGTTCTTGAAGAAGAACCCTAGGGTGTTCTCCTTCGCTGATCCGGCTCCTCGAGCTGGTGTTGGATGAAAGCCCTGGGGCTTGGCATAGGTGCCCACCAGACCCTTCAGGGTGGTGTGGAGTGTGCAGCCGGGCATAGGCCGCATGTCGGTAAAGGGGTGTGGCACTAGGGTGTGCCGGGCCCCGGGGTGGACATCTTCCTTCCTTGACACCCTCGTGGTGGATTGGGCCATCTGTTCTCCGCTTACGGGTGGGGGACCTTTATACGTTTGGATTGGGGGATTTTTCCTTACTGGCATAATACTAGCGTACTTAGCACATTGTTTGTATGTAGGTAGAGTGCCGGGGCCAGACTGCGATCGGGCACCGGGATAAAAATGGCAGATTTAAAAAAAAAAAGTCCAGTCGAGATAATTGGGCATACCTACAACTGATTCTCCCAAAGGGTCCTTAGCTGAAGGAGCACATCGTATCAATCGCCATGGGGGCTCTTGAATGAAAATGACATTGTAAAGATATTTACAATTCTCGAGAAATACATCCAAGTACATGTAGTGCTTTGCAACATTGAAACTAACCATCCTAATTCTGTCATCCAGCATCAAGCTATGGGCAGTGGGTGAGTGGAATGCCTTATCATAGAACGAAAGCTACATACCTCGGCATATTTAGCATCGATTCAGGTCCGATCAAAACGATGGCGCCAGAATGAACATTCTTTTGAGAGCGCAGAATGTTTGCCCCGACAGTTGGGGCAGATAGGCTGGTGGGGACATTCCTTACCAGCTTCGGTGGGAGGAACCGGAGGGTTGGCCTTGGGTTTTCCTCTACAACATGCAGACACCGCCCGATGTTCATCGTTGGTGTGTGGGCCTGAGCATCGAGGGCACCTAAACTGAGGGGCCCTGCATGCATTAATCGAGTGACCCCATCTACAGCAACACGTGCACATGGGGGAACCTGGGTTGGCCGTAGTAGACCTGATATAGCAGACACGTCCAAACATATGGATCTGTCTGTCGATGACTCGCTTCGCTCTGGTTCCTGTCTGAGAGTCCCAGAGATTGAAGTAGACAGTGGCGGACATACTCTTGGAAGAGTTGCGTACCACACGTGGTTGGCCTGTAAGGACCAAAAGATCTTTGTGGAGGAGGGAGTGCCTGAACTGCTCTTGCACCTCCTCAGCGGTAATAACACTCTTGGGGTCACCAATGTGTTTAAGATAAGGAACATCCAGCACATGCAGGTAGGATGTCGAGGATGGGGGGCCCACCCAGAACGAGTTGGTGCCTCGTCGATCCTGGGGGAGAAGCTCCTGGATACGATCACGAATGTTTTTTTTTTTTTTTTTTTGATTCTGCCATTTTTATTCCGGTGCCTGATCGCAGTCCGGCTCCGGCACGCTATCTACATACAAACAATGTGCTAAGTACGCTAGTATTATGCCAGAAAAGAAAGAATTCCCCCAACCCAACATATAAAGGTCCTCCGTCCGTGACCAGAGAACAGATGGCCCAATCCACCACGAGGGTGTCAAGGAAGGAAGATGTCCACCCCAGGGCCCGGCGCACCCTAGTGCCACACCCCTTTACCGACACGTGGCCTATGCCCAGCTGCACACTCCGCACCACCCCGAAGGGTCTGGTGGGCACCTATGCCGAGACCCAGGGCTTTCATCCAACACCAGCTTGAGGAGCCGGATCAGCGAAGGAGAACACCCTAGGGTTCTTCTTCAAGAACTGTGCAAGGCCAACGACGTAGTCAATGTTCTTGGAATGCTTTACATCAGGACAGTGACGTAGGATATGGGTCCAAGTCTGAACGACTGCAGACTGAGAGTTTTCCGCCGACCAACACGAACAAAGACGTGAAGTGTTTGGAATGTTAAACCTCCAGTAGTACTCGCCTACTGGAGCATGATTAGTGATGCATCTGACTGCTCTCGCTGTGAGAGCAACAGAATCACCAAGTTTTGACAGCCACATACCTCCCTTGATGTACGATGGCTGCAGAGGTTTGCCCTGTAGGCCCTTCATCTCAAGAAATTGAGATCCTCGGTAAGACTTGTGCTGGAAGCGTGAAACCCATGCATTCTGACACGAGGACATTGCTTGTTTGCGTAAGTAATCAAGTGAGGTGACAGTCGTGGGACCCACCCTAACAGAAGGCAGGTCTCTAACAAACTGGTGAGCTTCAAAGTGAATGCCCCACTCTGCCTTAGAGGGGACTTCAATGAAGAGGATAGAATGATCCACGGACTCAGACAGCCAAGCCGTGAGATGTTTACACACTACCAGGGAGTCAGCCTGGCCTGAATGTATGGATGGATCCACCGCCCTTTTCACAGCAGCGATAGAGTCAGTGAAGACAACGATTCGATTGCAGTTGAAGTTCCTCATAGCAAGGTACTCCACCGCAAATCTAATGGACGTGAGCTCTGCGTCGGGAGCAGTGACCCTACCAGATGCAAACCTAGCACGATGTCTAAGTTTGCCCCTGGTGTATATACCATATCCAGACACTGCTTGGCCATGTTCTGCGGAAGAAGTGAACGAATGGGATGAGTACTCGTCAGCGTGTGAACTCGGAGATTGGCCCTAGCGGCCATCTTCCTGAGATGTAAATCGATAGGCATAAGGCCAGCGAGGGCCTCCACACCACCAGTAGGAGAAGTACTAAACGCACCTATCACCCATAGGGCAGCTTTACGCTGCATCGAGTTGAGGGTCTTGAGGGTAGCCTTATTCCTAGACCCTTGGAAAAACCATAATCTGTACCCATACGTGGCAATTGGGACCACGCAGGACCGATAAAGGAGACGTTTTTGAAGGGCAGTGATGCCCCTCGAAGAATTACCTAGCATTCTCATGGCCATGACAGTCGTGAGGGACTTGGTAGCGTAGAACTTAACATGCTCTTTAAACAGGAGTTTACGATCAAAGAAGAAACCCAGATACCTCCAGATCAACTTGGGGGTAAGAGGAGTGTCCCCAGTGAATGGGGCAAACTTGAGGTCTAACGATGGAAGGTACCCATCGTTTGATCTCGTGAAGTGGAAGGCTTCTGTCTTCCCATGTTCCAAGATCAACCCCACCATCTCAAAGAGGGCATGGAGGAAACCATACGACCTTACAAGGGTGCGGCAATTGTCGTCAAGGTCTTTGGACTGCGCTGCAACAGTTCCATCGTCAACATAAGACAGGAGAGTGGTGTTGAGGCCAACTCCCCAGGCTGTGTGTTCGTACGCTTTCATAATCAGCGCAACGTATAAAGCAGACAGAACTGGGGACAAGGCAGAACCCTGCCCTACCCCCACTTCTGCCTTGAATGGACCTGACTCGAACGGGCCCCACTTGTATGCAGTACTTCGTCCAATCAGGTATGACGAGAAGAATTCCCTGAGAACCACAGGAAATCCCTGAAACTCCATGAACCTGAGAAGGGCACCATGGTTGAGAGAGGGGAAGAACTGCGCGATGTCAAACACCACCACACTCGTCTTCAACCCTTTGGCCCACCCTGCTCGTACAAGATGGGTAAGGAATGCACCCGCATCTTCAGTGGACCGTTGCCGGACCCCTCTGAATTGGTTAGGATGGACCAGGTCATACTTGACTATGTCAAACTGAAGACGATTTGAAATCATCTTCTCGATAAGCTTCCCCAAAGTATTGAGGAGCACAATTGGCCTAAATGACTTAGGTGTGTCATAGGTCGGTTTCCCCGGCTTGGGGATGATGACTGTAACTGATTTCTTGAAATGAGAAGGCCAATGACCCATGCTAATACACACATCAGCCACTTGAAGAACTCCTTTCTCGTACTCCTTGCGAGTCATGACAGATTTGAGGAATGACCAGGTGACGTGATCGGGCCCCGGCGCTGAGTGAGAGGAACATGCCTTAAGCGCGTCCTTTAACTCCAACGCACAGAACTTTACCCAAGTCCTCTCAGGAGAGGACTCCAGGTCGTCTAAGAACGAGAGGTCAACTTCCCTCTCCGCTGCAGCATTGTACATCCCATGCAAAGCTTGCCATAGTTCGTCAAGTGTCCGACACTGCTGCCCCTGAAATGAGATGGCATCTGTGGGGGGTAATTTCCGTTGCTGGATCCAGGACATTAAGTCCCATGGTCTGGCATTGGTGGAAGCTATTTCCTTGATCCGATCATCAAAGAACGTGCGTTTAGAGGATTTGACAACCCTCCAAAACTTGCCCCAGGATTCCCGAGATGGGCTCTCACGGTAAGACTCAAGGGCTTCTGAGCACCCTTGGTTCCACCATGGTTTGGATTTGCATGTGATCCGGGATTTTTTAGAGCATCGATTCCAGGCTTCACGCATATGATTCCCAAAGAGCTCCACACTCAGTGAGAGCAGTTCAGGAGAAGACATGTCCTGGCTAGCAAGCATAGCCAGTCCATCAGACAAGTGTTCGAGGAATGCTTCCTCTTGTTCGCCCCCCTTGGGGAGGGTTCTGATTTCGACCAATGGGGAATGCCCAAGGTCTAGAAGAATCGAGACTGGTACATGGTCTGATGGTCCTTTGAGGTCTACCTCGCATCTTGACTTGGTCGAGAGCACTTCGTCAGATGTCACAAACACAAGGTCTAGAACCGAAGATCTAGACCCTTGGGTCCGTGGGATAAACGTGGGCCCAGGATTTTCACATTCTGAGCACCCAAGCCCAAGGGTAGCCGCCAATAGAAGCAGCTCCTCGGCTCGCCCTCCGGCACCCCCCTGAAAGCTAGGGTCCCATTTGGACGAGTGACAATTGAAATCTCCCCCCATATAGGAGAGTTCTGGGATGTGATCCGACACACGATCACGAATGATCTCTATTTCTGCGTTGGTAGCCACCGCAGACATAGCGAGGGACCAGCCTTTGTAGGCCAGTTGAGTAGAAACAACTTTGAGACGTCTACCCCCATTTCTGAGAGCAGCACTCACGGTCGCAGAGACGACGGCAAGGTTCATGGGTGGAATCCCCCACTTCTTGTCGAATTTTTTCTGCCATTTTTACCCCAGTGCCCGATCGCGGTCCGGCCCCGGCACGCTACCTACATACAAACAATGTGCTGAGTACGCTAGTATTATGCCAGACAACAAAATCCCCCATCCCAACATATAAAGGTCCTCCGCCCGTAACCGGAGAACAGGCAGCCCAATCCACCCGAAGGTGTCAAGGAAGAAAGACGACCACCCCGGGGCCCAGCGCACCCTAGTGCCACACCCCTTTATCGACACGCAGCCTATGCCCGGCTGCACACCCCACACCACCCCGAAGGGTCTGATGGGCACCTATACCAAGCCCCAGGGCTTTCATCCAACACCAGCTCAAGGAGCCGGATCATCGAAGGCGAACACCCTAGGGTTCTTCTTCAAGAACTGAGCAAGTCCAACGACGTAGTCGATGTTCTTGGAATGCTTTACATCAGGGCAGTGATGTAAAATATGAGTCCTAGTCTGAATGACCGCGAACTGAGAATTTTCCACCGACCAGCATGTACAAAAACATGAGGTATTTGGAATATTGAATCTCCGGTAGTACTCGCCTACTGGAGCATGATTAGTGATGCATCTGACCGCTCTCACTGTGAGAGCAACAGAATCACCAAGTTTTGACAGCCACATACCTCCTTTGGTGTACGATGGCTGCAGGGGCTTGCCCTGTAGGCCCTTCATCTCAAGAAATTGAGATCCTCGGTAAGCGAAGTTTAGGGCCCCCCTTGCGGGGGACCCTATTGGAACCTCGGGAAGTGTTCAGTGAGGAGCTTCCCCTCACCTACTAACCCCTTAGCACTGGCATGTCCGGCGGTACCCCCTTCGGGAATTTTCCCTGGAAGTACCTCCCTATTTGGTCTGCAGACCGGTCTGTTCAACAGCCGACGGTGTCTACCTTAACCAACAGCCTCCCCATATTGGGTGTATCTAGGACCGATGCCGACTTAATGGCCTATGCTTGCCAAGTAGGTCGGCATGGAGTTGCACCCATGCCAGCGCACCAGGTCGGTCTTACCCGAACATCCTGATGGCCCCAACACTCCGGCTTCAACTTAAGCCCGAACCGGTACTTATTATGTCCAGTGGACCGACAGTGGATATAGATCTGTCGAGCCAGGGTAGAGGGACTGCCCCATCCTGCTATGGCTCAGTCGACACCTGGTGGCTAACCCAGGCTGTTACCTTCCCGTCCCCTGGCAGGTGGTTCGCTTATGCCATCCGGTGCGGATCCCTGACCTGTCCAGAGTCACTGTCTTGCCATCGGCCGACCCAGTGTATGCTCCGGGACAAACCCGGACCGGGAGTTATTATGCAGATGACTAACGACCATTCAGTCTGTCGGACCGAAGGGCGGGGGGTGTCCTGTTCCTAACCCATGTGAACGGTAGGCTAGCACCTTTAACCAATCACGGGCGGGTTTACGTCGAACAGTAGGCTAGGCCCTTAACCAATCGGCTCCCCAGATCGGATTGTTATAACCCCTGTTCCCCCACTTACCGTGACCTATCCTTTCGGTTCCTGTTATGGGTATCACCGAACCAGATCCGAACAGATGGGACCTGACCCAGTTACTTGGCCCTACGAGAACTCACCCATATGGGGAAACCCCGGGATCATCACTCCTGCCCCCTGTGGCACTCGTGAGAGTCTTATGCACCGGCAATGTATTGTACCTGGAAACCAAGCACACATGCGCTAGTCCTTGTGAGAGGAACCGGTAACCCCAGTGGTTGCTGTGTAAGAAATCTCACATGGTCCAGAATTCAGGTATCTGGTGTAGCTGGAATTGAACCAGCGACCTTTCGGACCCCCACTCCCAGGCCCTCACCAGGTCTTTAGCGTGTAAACCGCTGGGCTACTGGGGCCCTCGCTCCTTGTCGAATGTAACGAGAACCTGACGACGACTAGGTCCTGACGTTGTGAAACTTGGATAGGACCGGGCCTTAGACTTGGCCTTGCTCTGTCCAGCGATAACACGACCTGCCTCCGCGATATGGCTGGCAGGAAGGGAGGGTGCAGCCCTTGCCATGGCAATGACCGCTTCAGGTACTGCAGCACCTTTCCTAGCAGCCGAAGCATACGTAGGAATGACCCTAGCAGGGCGTCTACTAGGTCAAGTTGACCTATCGACACTGGGAGGGGGACCCCTTCCGAGAACAGCCTTCCCCTTGCCTTTCGACATGGATGGGCCTGTAGGGATAGCAGAGGGATCCACGTTGATGGATTCACCACCACCTGCAGATGTACTACCAGATGGAACTGCTCTACCTGGAGATGAGCAGCCAGGAGTCCTGGCCTGAGGTTGTCGAGGGAGTCGAATGGTGTCCTCCTCGGCTGTGGGTCCATCGTTCATGAGACGATCGATCTGACTGACAAGTGCACCCGCATTGCGGTGAATGCCCTTGAGGTTGATGGAAGTAGTGGAGGATCCGAAAACTTCAGAATGGTAAGAGATACACACCTTCCTCTTCCAGGTACCACAACCACCGACCATGGGAACTTCGAAAACCAGCATCGCAAAACACTACTCTCCAGCAGGTCGCCAGATTCTATCTAAAGTACCAATGAAAACAAACATAGGCAATGTCTTCTGATTCAGGAGGACCTCCAAGGGGTCACGGTTCGGGCAGGAGCAGTTCTGCCTCGACTGCGGCTGCCAGATCATCTGGTTCCGCATCCCCCACCACAAGAGCAGTTTTTTCTCCTTGAGTGGAATCTTCGACACCAGCAGCGTCTGCAAGCAGCTCGTCGTCATCAGCTTTGAGTACCGAGGCCAGAGGTCGGTACCGCTCCACTGTGCCCAGTCAGACTCGGTCCAGGTCATCATCAGTGATCAGGGAAGAATCTGGCTCACCATCTACCACTCGTCCTTTAAGCAGAGCAAGTTCACCAGCGTCCACCGAAGGAGGCCCAGGAGGGGAAGGGAATATTGAGATGGAGTGAGCACTCGAGCAGCAGGCAAATCCGTTGGGGCTTAATGGATTGTCGGGTTTCGATAATGTGACAGCGGATTTGGAGGTTATTCTGCCTGCATTCGTATCAATCCGTGAGTGGATCTCTTATCATTCTGAAGTCCTCGGGTCATCCGCCACTTCCATCAACCTCGAGGGTATTCACCGCAACGTGGGAACTCTCGTTAGTCAAATCAGTTGTCTTCTAGACGATGGGCCCACAGTTGAGGAAGACACCGTTCGACTCCCTCGGCAGTCTCAAACCAGGACTCCTGGCCCCTCGTCTTCAGGTGGAACTGCTCTACCTGGGGGCAAATCTGCAGGCGGCGGCGAATCCATGAACGTGGATCCCCCTGTTATTCCCTCAGGCCCATCTTTGTCGAAAGGCAAGGGGAAGGCTGTCCTAGGGAGGGGTCCCCCTCCCAGCGTCGACAGGTCTACCAGACCCAATAGACATCCCGCCAGGGTCATTCCTATATATGCCTCGGCTGCTAGGAAAGGCGCTGCAGTACCTGAAGCGGTCATTGCCATGGCAAGGGCTGCTCCCTCCCTTCCTACTAGCCGTATTGCAGAGGCAGGTTATGTTATTGCTGGACAGAGTAAGGGCAAGTCTAAGGCCCGGTCTTATCCAAGTTTTACAACGTCTGGACCTAGTCGCTGACAGGTTCTCGTTACATTTGACAAGGAACGGGGAATCCCTCCCATGAACCTTGCCGTTGTATCTGCGACCGTGAGCGCTGCTCTCAGAAATGGGGGTAGACGCCTAAAGATCGTTTCTACTCAGCTAGCCTACAAAGGCTGGTCTCTCGCTACGTCTGCAGTGGCTACCAACGCAGAAATAGAGATCATTCGTGATCGTATCTGGGAGCTTCTCCCCCAGGACAGACGAGGCACCAACTCGTTCTGGGTAGGCCCCCCATCTTCGACGTCTTACTTGCGAGTGTTAGACGTACCTTATCATAAACACATTGGAGACCCCAAGAGTGTTATTACCGCAGAGGAGGTGCGAGAGCAGTTTAGGCACTCCCCCCTCCATGAAGATCTTTTGGTCCTTACGGGCCAACCACGAGTGGTTCGTAACTCTTCGAAGAGCATGTCCGCCACGGTTTACTTCAACCTCTGGGACTCTCAAACAGGGACCAGAGCGAAGCGAGTCATTGACAGACAAATCCACATGTTTGGAAGGGTCTGCTACATCCGGTCGACCACGGCCAACCCAGGTTCCCCCATGTGCACCGGTTGTTGCAGATGGGGTCACTCGATTAATGCATGCAGGGCCCCTCAGTTTAGGTGCCCTCGATGCTCAGGTCCGCACACCAACAATGAACATTGTGCGGTGTCTGCATGTTGTAGGGGAAAACCCAAGGCTGACCCTCTGGTTCCTCCCACTGAAGCTGGCAAGGAATGTCCCCACCAGCCCATCTGCCCCAACTGTAGGGGTAAACATTCAGCGCTCTCTAAAGAATGCTCATTCTGGCACCATCGCTTCAATCGAACTTGGATCGATGCTAAATATGCCGAGGTACGTAGCTTTCAATCTACTATAAGGCGTTTCACTCACCCACTGCCCATAGCTTGATGCTGGACGACAGACTCAGGGTGGTCAGTTTTAACATTGCAAAGCACTATATGTACTTGGACGTGTTCCTCGAGAATTGTAAATTTGTTTACGATGTCATTTTCATACAAGAGCCTCCGTGGTGACTGATAAGACGTGCACCTTCAGCTAAGAACCCCTTGGGAGAAGCAGTTGTAGGTATGCCCAATCACCCCGACTGGACTGTCATGGTTAGACACCGGACAGACGAAGGGAAAAGACCACGGGTTGCGGCATATGTGTCAAAACGTATTGCCACGCTGCGCCCATCCACTCGGTTCGACATTATCGACGACCGGGATGTCATTATCCTTTCTCTCACGTCAAAGTCAGGTACGTCACATTTACTTAACGTATACTCCGACGATAACAGCACGGCCATCAGGAAACTGTCAGCTGTGTCGGATCGCATCCCGGAACTCTCCTATATGGGGGGAGATTTCAATTGTCACTCGTCTGAATGGGACCCTGGCTTTCAGGGGAGCCCTGGAGGGCGGGCTGAGGAGCTGCTTTTGTTGGCGGCAACCCTCGGACTTGGGCGCTCGGAGTTTGATAACCCTGGGCCCACATTTATTCCGCAGACCCAAGGGTCTAGACCTTCAGTTCTAGACCTTGTGTTCGTGATGTCTGATGAAGTGCTCTCGACTAGGCCAAGGCGCGAGGTAGATCTCAGAGGGCCATCAGACCATGTACCGGTCTCGATCGTTCTAGACCTAGGGCGCTCCCCCTTGGTCGAAGTCAGAACCCTCCCTAAGGGGGGTGAACAAGAGGAGGCATTCCTCGAACATTTGTCTGATGGATTGGCTACGTTTGCGAGTCAAGACATGTCGTCTCCCGAAGGGCTCTCACTGAGTGTGGAGCTCTTTGGGAATCATATGCGTGAAGCCTGGAAGCATTGCTCTAAAAGTTCCCGGATCACATGCAAGTCTAAACCGTGGTGGAATCAGGGGTGCTCTGATGCTCTTGACTCTTACCGTGGGAGTCCGTCTTGGGAATCCTGGGGCGAGTTCTGGAGGGTTGTCAGATCCTCTAAATGCATATTCTTTGATGATCAGATCAAAGAAATAGCCTCCACCAATGCTAGACCGTGGGACTTAATGTCCTGGATCCAGCAGCGGAAGTTACCCCCCACAGATGCCATCTCATTTCAGGGACGGCAGTGTCGGACGCTTGACGACCTATGGCAAGCCTTGCATGGGATGTATAATGCTGTGGCGGAGAGGGAAGTTGACCTCTCCTTCCTAGATGACCTGGAGTCCTCTCCTGAGAGAACTTGGGTGAGATTCAGTGCGTTAGAGTTGAAGGAGGCACTTAGCACGTGCTCTTCACATTCAGCGCTGGGGCCCGATCATGTCACATGGTCGTTCCTCAAATATGTCATGACTCGTGAGGAATGTGAGGAGGGCGTTCTTTGGGTGGCTGATGCGTGTATTGACATGGGTCATTGGCCTGCTCACTTTAAGGAATCGGTTACAGTTATTATCCCTAAACCAGGGAAACCGACCTATGATACGCCTAAATCCTTTAGGCCAATTGTACTCCTCAACACCTTGGGGAAGCTCATCGAGAAGATGATCTCGAATCTTCTTCAGTTTGACATGGTCAAATATGACCTTGTCCATCCTAACCAATTCGGAGGGGTCCGGCAACGGTCCACTGAAGATGCGGGGGCGTTTCTCACCCATCTCATTCGAGCAGGGTGGGCCAAAGAGTTAAAGACTAGTGTGGTGGCATTTGACATCACACAATTCTTCCCGTCACTTAACCATGAAGCACTAGTGAGATTCATGGAATTCCAGGGATTTCCTGTAGTCCTCAGGAACTTCTTTTCATCTTACCTGGTCAGAAGGAGCACCGCTTATAAATGGCGCCCTTTCGAGTCAGGTCCATTCAAGGCGGAAGTGGGGGTAGGGCAGGGTTCTGCCTTATCACCGGTTTTGTCTGCGTTATACGTTGCGCCGATTATGAAGGCGTATGAGCACACAGCAAGGGGAGTGGGCCTTAAGACTACTCTCTTGTCATATGTCGATGATGGGACTGTAGCTTCTCAGTCCAAGTTGCTGGATGACAATTGCCGCACCCTTGTAAGGTCGTATGGGTTCCTCCATGCCCTTTTCGATATGGCGGGATTGATTCTGAAACATGGGAAGACGGAAGCCTTCCACTTTACAAGATCCAATGACGGGTACCTTCCGTCACTAGACCTCAAATTTGCCCCATTTACTGGGGACACGCCCCTTACCCCCAAGCCAATTTGGAGGTATCTGGGTTTCTTCTTTGATCGCAAACTTCTGTTTAAGGAGCACGTCAAGTTCTACGCTACTAAGTCTCTCACGACTGTTATGGCCATGAGGATGCTCAGTAACTCCTCGAGGGGCATTACTGCCCTTCAAAAACGTCTCTTATATCGGTCCTGCGTGGTGCCTATTGCCACGTACAGTTACCGGTTATGGTTCTTCCAAGGGTCTAAGAACAAAGCCATTATCAAGACTCTCAATTCGATGCAGCATAAAGCTGCCCTATGGGTTACAGGTGCGTTCCGTACTTCTCCTACTGGGGGCGTTGAGGCCCTTGCTAGCCTCATGCCCATCGATCTCCACCTTAAAAAGATGGCCGCTAGAGCCAATCTTCGAGTTCATACACTGACGAGTACTCACCCTACTCGCTCACTTCTCCTGTGGAACATGGCCAAAACGGCACTACCGCATCCTCTATCGTTTGTGAACCTGCCTGTCAACATAGGCAGGAAAGTGAATGGTCCTATCGCTGATGCAGTTCAATCTGCATTGGAATTTACAGAGCCATTCGACTATTCGAGTGACTTGGCCAGGCCTGGAGAGAGGACCTGGGCTAGATTCAGTGCGCTGGAATTGAAGGAAGCGCTTAGTGCGTGTTCGTCACATTCAGCGCCGGGACCCGACCACGTTATGTGGGCGTTTCTCAAACATGTCATGACTCGCAAGGAGTGTGAGGAAGGCATTCTTCGAGTGGCCGATGCGTGTATTGACACGGGTCATTGGCCGTCTCATTTTAAGGAATCGGTTACTGTTATCATCCCCAAGCCGGGGAAACCGACCTATGACACGCCTAAGTCGTTTAGGCCTATTGTACTCCTCAATACCCTGGGGAAGCTTATCGAGAAGATGATCTCGAATCGTCTTCAGTTTGACATGGTCAAATATGACCTTGTCCATCCTAACCAATTCGGAGGGGTCCGGCAACGGTCCACTGAAGATGCGGGGGCGTTCCTCACCCATCTCGTTCAGGCTGGGTGGGCCAAAGGGTTAAAAACAAGTGTAGTGGCGTTCGACATTGCGCAGTTTTTCCCATCTCTTAACCATGAAGCGCTGCTGAGATTCATGGAATTTCAGGGGTTTCCTGATGTGCTCAGGAACTTCTTTTCGTCATATCTGGTCGGAAGGAGCACCGCTTACAAGTGGGGCCCGTTCGAGTCAGGACTATTCAAGGCAGAGGTGGGGGTAGGGCAGGGTTCTGCCCTATCACCGGTTCTGTCTGCTTTGTACGTTGCGCCAATCATGAAGGCGTACGAACACACAGCGAGGAGGGTAGGCCTCAAGACTACCCTCCTGTCTTATGTTGATGATGGGACTGTGGCTTCACAGTCCAAATCGCTCGACGACAATTGCCGCACGCTCGTGAGGTCGTATGGTTTTCTCCATGCCCTCTTCGAAATGGCAGGGTTGATCCTAGAACATGGGAAGATGGAAGCCTTCCACTTCACGAGGTCGAACGATGGATACCTTCCATCGCTAGACCTCAAGTTTGCCCCATTTACAGGGGACATGCCGCTTACTCCCAAGCTAACTTGGAGGTATCTGGGCTTCTTCTTTGATTGTAAACTCCTCTTTAAGGAACACGTGAAATTCTACGCTACCAAGTCCCTCACAACTGTTATGGCTATGAGGATGCTTGGGAATTCTTCGAGGGGCATCACTGCCCTTCAAAAACGACTCCTGTATCAGTCGTGCGTGGTTCCTATAGCTACGTATGGGTACCGGTTATGGTTTTTCCAAGGGTCCAAAAATAAGGCAACTCTCAAGACTCTCAATTCGATGCAGCGTAAAGCTGCCCTGTGGGTTACAGGTGCGTTTCGTACTTCTCCTACTGGGGGTGTTGAGGCCCTTGCTGGCCTCATGCCCATTGATCTTCATCTCAAGAAGATGGCTGCTAGAGCCAATCTTCGAGTTCACACGTTGACGAGTACTCACCCTACTCGATCACTGCTTCCGCGGACCATGGCCAAAACAGCTATGCCGCATCCTCCATCATTTGCGAGCTTACCCGTTAATACGGGCAGGAAAGTGAATGGTCCTATCGCTGATGCAGTTCGTTCTGCGTTGGAATACACAGAGCCATTCGACTATTCGAGTGACTTGGCCAGACCTGGAGAACGGGTCCAGGATCTATTCCTGGACCAAATTATCTTTGACGAACGCCCCCGGAAGAAGCCCGATGAGGAAGCTTCTGAGGACGACGACAGAGTTGCCCACCTCAATGATCTCTACTTTGAGTGTCGTGAGGACCCACGGACAGTAGCGGTTGCTACCGACGCTACAGTACCTCCCACGTCCAGACACCAAGCGGTGTCGGGATATGGAATATACACCAGAGGCAAGCTTAGACATCGTGCCAGGTTTGCTTCGGGCAGAGTCACTGCTCCGGATGCGGAGCTTACCGCCATTAGATTCGCGGTTGAATACCTCATCACGAGGAAGTTCGACTGCGATCGAATCGTTGTTTTCACCGACTCTATTGCTGCTGCAAAGAGATCGGTCGATCCATCCATACACTCAGGCCAGGGGGATTCCCTGGTGGTGTGTAAACACCTTTCGGCTTGGTTGTCCAAGTCCGTTGATCACTCCATCCTCTTCGTTGAAGTCCCTTCTAAAGCAGAATGGGGCATTCATTTCGAAGCACACCAGTTTGTTAGGGACTTACCCTCTGTCAGAGTAGGTCCCACGACTAGCACTTCGCTTGATTACTTGCGTAAGCAAGCGACGTCTTCGTGTCAGGACGCATGGGTATCACGCTTCCAACACAAATCTTACCGAGGATCTCAATTTCTTGAGATGAAGGGCCTCCAAGGCAAACCTCTGCAGCCATCGTACATCAAAGGAGGTACGTGGCTGTCTAAGCTTGGTGAATCTAACGCACTGGTTGCACGGGTCGTCAGATGCATCACCAACCACGCTCCGGTAGGCGAGTACTACCGAAGATTTAACATTCCAAATACCTCACGCTTATGTACGTGCTGGTCGGCAGAAACCTCTCAGTCTGCGGTCATTCAGACTCGGACACATGTCTTACATCACTGCCCTGATGTCAAACACTCCAAGAACATCGACCACGTCGTTGGACTTGCACAATTCTTGAAGAAGAACCCAAGGGTGTTCTCCTTCGCTGATCCAGCCCCCCGGGCTGGTGTTGGATGAAGACCTTGGGGCTCAGCATAGGTGCCCATCAGACCCTTCGGGGTGGTGCGGGGTGTGCAGCCGGGCATAGGCCGCGTGTCGGTAAAGGGGTGTGGCACTAGGGTGCGCCGGGCCCCGGAGTTGACGTCTCGTTTCCTTGACGCTTACTTGCGGATAGGGCCATCTGTTCTCTGGTTACGGGCAGGGGACCTTTATAAATGGGGGTTGGGGGATATGTTCTTTCTTTCTGGCATGATACTAGCGTACTTAGCTCCTTGTTTGTATGTAGGTAGAGTGCCGGGGCCGGACTGCGATCGGGCACCGGGATAAAAATGGCAGATCCAAAAAAAAAAAAAAAAAAAAAAAAAAGCCAGGCCTGGAGAACGGGTCCAAGATCTTCTCTTGGACCAAATAACCTTTGACGAATGCCCTCGAAAGAAGCCTGATGAGGAAGCTTCTGAGGACGACGACAGATTATCTCACCTCGATGATCTCTACTCAGAGTGTCGCGAGGATCCTCACATGGTGTCTGTTGCTACAGACGCCATGGTTCCTCCTACATCCAGACACCAAGCTGTGTCCGGATATGGGATATACACTAGAGGCAAACTTAGGCATCGGGCTAGGTTTGTGTCTGGGAGAGTTATGGCTCCGAACGCGGAGCTCACTTCAATCAGATTTGCAGTTGACTATCTCATTTCGAGGAAGTTCGACTGCGATCGAATTGTCATATTCACTAACTCCATCGCTGCTGCGAAGAGGGCGGTAGATCCATCCGCACACTCAGGTCAGGCTGACTCCCTGGTAGTGTGTAAACACCTCACGGCTTGGCTCTCTGAGTCCGTGGATCATTCTATTCTCTTTGTCGAAGTCCCCTCCAAAGTGGAGTGGGGCATTCACTTCGAAGCGCACCAGTTCATTTGGGATCTGCCCTCTGTCAGAGTGGGCCCCACGACTGTTACCTCGCTTGATTACCTGCGTAAACAAGCAACGTCTATGTGCCAGGATGCGTGGGTCTCATGCTTCCAACAGAAATCCTACCAAGGATCTCAGTTTCTTGAGATGAAGGGCCTCCAAGACAAACCTCTACAGCCGTCGTACGTCAAAGGAGGTACGTGGTTGTCAAAACTTGGTGACTCTGTTGCTCTTACTGCAAGAGCGGTCAGATGCATCACAAACCACGCTCCGGTAGGTGAGTACTACTATAGATTCAATATCCCGAACACTTCACGGCTATGTATGTGCTGGTCAGCGGAACATTCTCAGTCCGGCGTCGTTCAGACCCGGACTCACATCTTGCATCACTGCCCCGATGTAAAACACTCCAAGAACATCGATTATGTCGTTGGACTTGCTCAGTTCTTGAAGAAGAACCCAAGGATGTTCTCCTTCGCTGATCCAGCCCCTCGGGCCGGTGTTGGATGAAGACCTTGGGGTCCGGCATAGGTGCCCATCAGACCCTTCGGGGTGGTGCGGGGTGTGCAGCCGGGCATAGGCCGCATGTTGGTAAAGGGGTGTGGCACTAGGGTGCGCCGGGCCCCGAGGTCGAGGTCTTGCTTCCTTGACACCTCTTGGTGGATTGGGCTGTCTGTTCTCTGGTTACGGACAGGGGACCTTTGTATTTGGGGGTTGGGGGTTGTCTTTCTTTTCTGGCATAATACTAGCGTACTTAGCTCTTGTTTGTATGTAGGTAGAGTGCCGGGGCTGGACTGCGATTGGGCACCGGAGTAAAAATGGCAGATTTAAAAAAAAAAAAAAAAAAAAAGAATGGTAAGAGATCCACTCACAGATCGAATTGAACACAGGCATAATAACCTCCAAATCCACCGTCACATTGTCGTATCCCGCCAATCTGTTAAGCCCCAACGGATTTGCCTGCTGTTCTATTGTGCACTCCATCTCAATATCCCCTTCCCCCCCTGGGCCTCCTTCGGTGGATGCTGGCGAGCTCGCCCTGCTGAAAGGTCGAGCAGTAGACAGTGAGCCAGATTCTTCCCTCTGCATTGGACTTCACAGAGACATTCGATTATTCGAGTGACTTGGCCAAACCTGGAGAACGGGTCCGAGATCTTTTCTCAGACCAAATCATCTTTGACGAACACCCCCGGAGGAAGCCTGATGAGGAAGCTTCTGAGGACGACGACAGAGTTGCTCACCTTGACGAACTCTATCTTGAGTGTCGTGAGGACCCACGAACAGTGTCAGTTGCCACTGATGCCACAGTACCCCCCACTTCCAGACACCAAGCAGTGTCCGGATACGGCATATACACCAGGGGCAAACTTAGACATCGTGCTAGGTTTGCATCGGGTAGGGTCACTGCTCCCGATGTGGAGCTCACGTCCATTAGATTTGTGGTGGAGTACCTTGTTATGAGAAACTTCGACTGTAATCGAATCGTTGTTTTCACTGACTCTATTGCGGCTGCAAAGAGGTCGGTAGACCCATCCATACACTCAGGCCAGGGTGACTCCCTGGTAGTGTGTAAGCACCTTGCGGCTTGGTTGTCCGAGTCCGTTGATCATTCTATTCTCTTTGTTGAAGTTCCCTCTAAAGCAGAGTGGGGCATTCACTTTGAAGCTCACCAGTTTGTTCGGGACCTACCTTCGGTTAGGATAGGCCCCACAACTACCACTTCGCTTGATTACTTGCGCAAACAAGCAACGTCTTCGTGTCAAGATGCGTGGGTCTCACGCTTCCAGCACAAATCTTACTGAGGATCTCAATTTCTTGAGATGAAGGGCCTTCAAGGCAAATCCCTGCAGCCATCGTACATTAAGGGTGGTACGTGGCTGTCAAAACTTGGTGCCTCTAACGCTCTAGTTGCTAGAGCCGTTAGATGCATTACTAACCATGCTCCGGTGGGTGAGTACTACCGCAGATTTAATATTCTGAACACCTCACATCTCTGTACGTGCTGGTCAGCGGAAGCCTCTCAGTCTGCTGTCGTTCAGACATGGACCCACGTCTTATATCATTGCCCTGATGTAAAACACTCCAAGAACATCGACTTTGTCGTTGGACTTGCACAGTTCTTGAAGAAGAATCCAAGGATGTTCTCCTTCGCTGATCCAGCCCCTCGGGCCGGTGTTGGATGAGGACCTTGGGGTCCGGCATAGGTGCCCATCAGACCCTTCGGGGT
>MU127792.1:0-163605 GCA_014904975.1 Marasmius fiardii PR-910
TAAAGGCTATTCCATCCAAATTGACGGCAACTCTATGCGATTCTACCACAGTGGAAAACTACGGTTCACTGCCACCATTCATCCCAACAATGCTGGTCGCCTAAACGGCGTCACCATTCCTCAGTCTGAATACGCGGCCACTTCATCTGTGGCTTCTACATGCCCACATGACACCACTCTTGTTCACCGACGCTCGGCACATGTCAACAGCAGGGTCTGTGAGCGTATGATTAGGGAGAAGCTTGTGGATGGCCTGGACCACTTCACAGCTACTACTGTTGACCCCATATGTGAACCGTGTATCCATGGAAAGCAACGCCGCCATGATATTCCACGTTCTGCTACTCCTCATCATCGGCGTATCATTGCCTATATTCACACTGACGTCAAAGGACCTCTTCCAACACAAAGTCCCGAGGGGTATCGGTACTGGATTCTGTTCCTGGATGATGGAACCGACTACTGGGACTATGACTTCCTGAAGCGCAAGAGTGATGCTTTTCAGAAGATCAAGGAATATGTTGCCCATATTGAGAACCTCCACGGTGTTACTATCCAGGTCTTTCATGATGATGCTGGAGGGGAATACATGGACCGCGAGTTTGACTTGTTCTGCAAGGAAAAGGGAATCCAGCGACATCAGACTGAAACCGGTGAACCTCATCAGAATGGTCGAGCAGAACGTGCAAACTGTACTGTGGCAGAGGGAGCTGCCTCACTCCTTACTGAGGCCAAGCTCCCACCCAGCTTCTGGCCATATGCAGTTCGTTTCTTCATCCATGCTCGCAACCGTTGCCCAACTGCAAATCTCCCTCATTCAACTCCCTTCACTCTTTGGACAGGCCATAAACCCGACCACAGCTACTTCCAGGTATTTGGTTGTCGCGCTTGGGTGCTGCGGAAGAAGGAGAAACGACATGGTTTGGAATCTCATGCTATCCCCTGCATCTTTCTTGGTTATGCCCAAAACAAGAAGGCATGGTTGTTCTGGGACCCTACAGGCCGCAAGTTCTATGAATCCAGTCATGCCACCTTTGATGAACGCGTCTTCCCAGGAAATCACCGTGCACCTCTACCTCTTAGTAACTCATTGTTGCAGGGAGTGTCAGATCAGGGGGGAGAACCATTAGTTGATCTTCCACTTCCCTCTGATGATGATTCACTACCACGTCCTATGCTACCCTCACAGCCACCTACACTCCCACACTCTGTGCCATCCTCACAACCTTCTTCGCCTCTACTTCCTGATGTCCAGACTTCACCAGGTTCCCCAATTCCTGATCACCTCACCAACTTGTCTCCACTTTCTACACCACCTGCTACACCACCGCCCTCACCTCCTCATCGCCCCAACACCATCCCGACTTCTCGTGGATAACCAATCGGCCATCTCAGTCGCACGAAATCCTGATCACCATGGACGTCTCAAACATCTTGACCTCCGCTTCTACTGGCTCCGAGACGAAGTTTCCGTGTTCAAAAATATCTCTATTTCTCACATTTCTTCTGTTGATATGCCCGCCGATATTTTGACAAAGCCACTTACACGGGATAGGTTCCATACATTACTATCATTACTAGGTGTTGTAGACTTGTCCGTTCGGGGGGGAGTGTTGAAGTAGCAAACGTACAGTCAGTATCTAGATTATGTAAACTTCGGTACATCGCCTGGACGCGTGAGTCAAGACTTCTTCAGTCTTGACTCTCGCAATCCAGGTGAGTAGTGTATTTTCTGTCTTAAACTTCTTCAGTCTTGACTCTCGCGATCCAGAGTTGAAAGTAAATGACTCCCGCGAGTTTTTGTCCGTGCTCGTACCTAAGGCAGAAGAGATAGGAATAATGATGTGTAGATGTGGTAACTGTCTCATAAATTAGCACTTACGTGGAGGCAAGGAAAGCGGCGATCATCTTGAGGATATCATAATCGCTTTTATTCGTATCATCGAACCCCGGAGTATCGATCAAGATAACCTGTCGACCGTCCAGAGGAAACAGAGGTGACAATTGCACAGCGCTGGTGCAGGACCGCAGACCTTTTCCAATGCGAAGGGTCCCTCCGCTTGCAGCATTGATAAACTGTTCAATGAAAGGATTTTTTAATCTCTACTCTTTTTTTCACGGAACAGCAATCTACCCGCCACTTACCGTAGTTTTGCCACTCCCCGTCGCACCCATAACACTGTATGAGGAACATCAACAGTCATTAATGAACGAAAAGTAATCCTTGCTCACGCTATGACAGTGGTAGGTTCATCCGAGTCGTCGTTGTTAACCATTGCGTTGACCTACAGGACTGTCAGCATCATATACTGAGCAACCCAAGTACCAGAAATCTGGTCCTTACCTGTGAGCGTCCCATCTCCGGGGCCGTTAATACTTACGAGCGTGTTTCTGGATGTCGGGATATGAGAGATATAAGGAGGCCGGTGTTTTATAGGGAACTACTCCAAGTCAAACGCCGCCACCGCGAGGTATCAACGTGGAGGCAAGAAACACCGTTATCGAGCAAGATCACCACATTCCTGATTCAGCGGCCGGTCTCTCTTTCCAAAGAATAGCACGGTGAGATAGAGTTTGGGGTGAGAATAGATGTGATCATGAAGTGAAGAAAGATGCAAGTTGATTGGAATTTTGGGATGTACGGAATATGTTGCTCCCAAGTCACACATCATTGAATTCTCTACCACCCCTCAACGCATCGCTCAGTTGACCTTGTGTTCTCCCTGCTGGCATAGGGAAGATGTTCATTTCGTCCGGCCGGGTCCTGATGAGAGTTGGAGATTTCTGCACGTTGTCGCGCCGCCTCTCTTATCATTCCTCTTCCATTCTTCACTTCATTTGCTGACTCCCAGAAGCTGGACGGGAAGCCGTTCCTGATTCCCTGTGGACCTGATCAATTTCTGTTCGAAGTCTTTTGCACTTGTCTCTGACTTTGCTCTTATCGCCCTCTGAAAGAGAGAATTCGGATGCCTATAAGTACGAGTAGTACCCATCCTACCCGTTACTTCTTGGAAAAAAACCTACCTCCGCAGCATGCTTCTTTTCCGCATAGTTGTCAGCCACCCCACCAGCGGCAGTTCCACAACACGTCCTTGTGTTTCTTCACCATCACCAAAGCGTAAGCCGCTCATTCTTAACCACATTCCACAAGATAGTTCATCGGGCTGTGATCATGACCACCTTCACCTAAAAATACTGCACAAGATCTCTGCAGGAAGCTCCCTAACAGGCCTCCTCCAACGTTCCAGCCTTCTTCAGCCTTGCGTCCCACCTACTATCGATGGTTCTTTCGTAACCGGAACAAACGTTGAAGCCAACCGAAACGCCTTCCTTATTCAACTAACTTGCAATAGAACTGCAAAACTGAGGTGAGTGTATTTGAACTCTAGAAGATAACAGAAAACACCTACCCAGATACAGCTTTGCAACTTTCAGAGCTCAAGGGCAAGCTCATGCTCCCCTCGAAGTCAACGTGCATCGTGAAAAAGACCGAACTAAAAAGAATCAGCAGAAGTAACGGATGACACAAGTTTATGTCCAACCAAGGCAATTGAAGTCGAGGTTGATGTGGAGGATAGTGGCTTGAGCTAGAAAAGGAGAGCCTTCAAGGTATGGCTGAGAACGTTGAAGATGATGGTGAAGATAATCGATGACATGCAGACTTGATGGGAACATCAAATTTGAATCATATGTTTTTTAGTACAAGTAAACCCATCTTGATCGTGTTCTCAGAACCTCTTAGCTCATGCAACCTATTGTTGCTGAAGGGATCAAGTTCAGTCCATCCTGTCACTATTTTGAAACTTGTCTGAAGATGGGCAAACTTAGGACCGTGGCCTCAGGCGGAGGGAAAAATTATTATGAAGGACAAGTTACTCAAGCTGTTGGAAATCGTTGAAAAGGGGAAAGTATAACATGTTAGACCATGAACCTTGTGATCAAACCTACAATTTTAGATAATGTGACAGTGTTCTATCCTATTGCTATGCTTATAGATCATTGTAAGTTCATTCATTCATAATTCTATCCCTACTACCAGCAATAATCTGTTTTGAATACAATAATTCAAGCTTGAAAAATTAGAGGCAGGCAAGACTCATATAGTGCCGTTAATGTGATTCAATGCACAGGGCTCTCACTTGAGTCACTCTGAAAAATAGTTTTGCAATACATAGACATTGAGCACCTAAATCAATAAAGGTCAGAAGCTACTTTTTCACAGTTTTTCTTTTACAATATACACAAAGAAGACATAGATCAAGAGCTACAGATAGAAGAAAAGAAAAGAAAATCTGACTTCCGACAGGTCCGTACTACAGGTGTGCAGTATATACAGACTTGGTGACCATTGGCGAATCAAAAATTTGAGCCTCATTCTAACGATAACATGAATACATAATAGATGTAAATTTATCGGGTAAAGACATACCTCAAAATGTCTCTTTGCAGGTCCATGTTCAGGAAGTGAGTCGCTGTGGCTATTATAGTGACCAGCTGACATCTCCATAGCTGAATGTCCTTTTGACATTTGAGTTCTAAGGTGTTTTCTTGCATTCAACCTTGTTCAATAATGATTAGCACCAAGGGTAGGTATTCATGTGTGAGTGCTCACATCGCAACTGTAATGTGGATATTAGATATCATGGGCAAATGTAAACACCAAGGATCACTCACAGAAGGTATTAGCATAGAGCCTGGTCACATTGATGTGGAAGGATAGCCTGATGAACAATCAGCTCTGCAAGTATACTTTTATAGAAGATACTTTGTACTTACCAGTAGAGCTTGTCAGGGATAGCATAGAACATTATCAGAGTCATCAATTGGACCACTGTAACCAGTACACCACGATTGACAAAAAATGTCATGAGTGAATTAACCAACTGGTTAGTTCTACAATATAAGCAAATTTGAGGAACCTTCTGCGAGTTATATGTCATCTGAACCTACTGAGTAATTCCAGTCTTGGATGCTGAGAGAAGGAAATACATGGAGACAGTTGCAATAATGTCAGTTAGTGATGCAACTCCTTTAGCTACACCAAAAGTAGTCTAAGTAATGACATACCCTCATTAGCAATTGATAATACTATCCAGTATCATGAAAACAACTTACAGCAAAAGTCTTGTTTCTGTTGGCCAAAACTCCATGTTGGAATACCACCATAGTCCACACACAACCTAATAACGTCAATCAGTTTAAGTTGCAAAGATCAAGACAGCCACATGCCTGAACCAGCAACTAATAGAATGAAATGAAGATATGTAAACAAACTATTAGTAGTAAAGTGAAGAGGTAGAGTCATACTCAAGGTAAATGCTGCACCAATAGCCTGTTCCACCACTCCAGTAAGTTTTGGATTACTCTATAGCAAGATTCAAATGACCCACAATGATGATAGCCAAAGCCCGAGCCAATTTACTTGCATGGTTTACTATCCAGCTGGATTAATATCACTTGACACAGATAGGTAGAGCCATACAGACCTTTATAGATCTGGTAAACGAAGAACATCTGTGAACTAACAAGATATCATTTAAAAACCTCTCCCCAGTAAACTGAGAATATGTGATTGGAACTCACATGAAGGTGATGACAGATGATATCAGGCATTCAGTTGATAGCTCTCTGGAAATCATTCAGTGGTGTGTAGTAGATTTTCTAAAGCTGAGAATAACATACAGTGTGACACTGTTTAGCTGTGCCAGTGAACCATAATGTGGGATCTGACTAAGTGTTAGCACTTCTATATGGAAGTGTCCAGTGGATGTAACACACCAGGTAGTAGTACAAGGACTGTGCGATAAGAGCAGATGATGCTAGATCCAGAATTCTGAACGTCCAAAGCAAACATAGATGAGTTCCGGGCAGATTAGTTAATTGCTTGAAATAAACTAACAGCATAACCACAGCCTAGAAGTAATTGACATTTAGTAACAGTAAAACATGGAAGAAAATGAAGCAAACTAACAATGGTTTGTATTACACGCCCATCAGTTGGATGAGGGAAGTAAAGATATGCTTGTACTACTGTGATACCAGAACAGCTGGGGGGTATAGAAAGTCAGTCTACAAGCACAAACTATATCAATAGTTCCTGTCGTACAACAGCGATATAACAAATCCTATTTAGAATAATTAGCAAGGTGAGGCTAAAAGGAATATATGACACACCCCAATAGAATGGAGAGAAAAGACCTGCCATGTCTATGCCGGGTCCATCGGTGTTGATTTCAAGCCCCATTGTACTCCAGTTGCAAGAGAAGAGAGACAAATGATAATCGACGGAGAAACGACATTCGCATAATTTATATCATTTTACGAGAAGCTGGAACTAAAGCGAACATCGCACCTCAATTGCGATAAAAATATTATTGTCTCATGGTAGTCAGGTACTGCACTGGCCACTCCTAATAGGAGATGTAAAGATATCGACTTGACTGAACCTAAAGATACCTAGTTATGTCATTTTTTACAGGAGTGTATGTAATTGAATTCTCGGATAACCTTGACTGTTCATACAACTTCTCCGCTTGGTTGACTATACTCCCACTTAAAGCGTTCTCAGGATTGCGGAACAGGCTAATCTCATAGCCAAATGAAATTCTCATGACTTGGATAACCCATCCATTCAGTTTAAGTGGCGCTATAGCAAGAGATTATGGCGCCATCTGTTACATCAAGTCTAGGTACATGTATAATCTTAGCTACGCAGAAGCGAGATGAGATGCATATGTCAACTAGAAGAAAGTTGTGTGGTCGTTCTGATTTTACAAATTTCTCGACATGGTGATCGTCGGAACTCGCGGAAGAACGGGAAACGGACAGTATGAACGAATGACCGAGACCTGAACCTTGTTTCATTGAGAGTCAAATTATAGCTCTACTTGCCCTGAGATGCTTGGCTCTGGACAAGTATAATGGCAGCCCTTATGTACCCTATCTATCGGAGATCACTCACTCATTTACAAGCGATATCTTTGCTTTTGTAGTGTCAGCAACTTCCTTGTAAGGCTGCATAACTGCGGGGCTCATCGCGCCAGTTCATACCCTTACCCGCCAGCTTGACGCCTTATCCACTACGGGAACGGGCCTGTACCGACCCACCCGCTGCATGAGAGTACTTCAGTACCGTGGGTATTAGTACCGCCAACTTGACCCGAACAAATTCCAGTTTATGATCTATCATAAGAACGGTGAGTGCTTCTCGGCGCATCATTGCATGGCCCACCAAGATACCATCAACTTACTATAGACGCCTGTTCAGCCACCGATCTCAAGAACGAGTTGGCAGCAACGGGGGCAGTTCAGGTCCAGGCTTTGGAAGTTTGACTTGATAGGACAACATGAGGCTGATTACTGGTCTGTTTTATGAGCATTGAGTCTTGAGATTGGTCCAAATGCCGACAGCATCTGTAAATGTACAAAAGTGTTAAACCTCTGTTGGCCCTCACCCGGGTGTGGTATCGAGACCCGTTACCAACCTCCGTACCGTACCCTCACCCGCCAAACCCTCCAACGAAACACCGCGGTATCACCCTTACCTGTCTGCGACCTTACGACTCAGCAAGCCAACCCTCGTTTCCTAGGTTCAATCATTTTTCTATGGATGTAAAGTATTGATCGAGAAACACCTCACTTGAACCTAAGACGCACATTCGTACAAAACGACAGATATACAGCACAACAGACTGGGATCACTGACGCGTAGTGTGATTGATATTCGAGTCCTCCTTTTACCGCTAGATTTTCCTGTTTAGGCCTTACATACACAGGGAAAACCGAAAGAACCGAACGCGAGCGAGGCACAAGCATTTTTCCCATGTCACACTGGATAACTGACTAGTACTGACTAGTCAGATCTGAGATCTGGTCCCTGGTATCCTGTCTGTAGGGCTCCATAACATATGCAGAAGCCCAGCAAAACTGGAATTTCGTTCATGTGCATATCTGCTGCCCGACCTGTACAATTAGACTCTCGGACTTTGCGGGTGGACAGAGATTGTAATGACCGAAAGGACTTCAACCGTTAGTAACTATGTTTCCGCTTCTCTGCCTTCTTAGCCACCAAGGATCGGTAGGGATGGTGAGCTCTCTTTCAGTCTCGCTGCTCGGTAAGTGAGGACGGATGCAACAATTTGGCCCGCGATGATATGGTACACATGAGCCAAACGAGAGCCTATAGAGACCAGTGAAGTTAAAGGGGCGGATAATCATTCGAGATAGAACAAATCGGACGTACAAAAATTATTCTCGAAGTTCTCAGAAAAAAAAGTCACCTTGCCAGCCGAAGAACAAACCAAGAACACATTACTCGCGCGAACGTCCAATATCTCACAAACTTTGCGTCCAACTTCCATAAACTACGTCAAACGAAATGACAATTGAAGTTCACTTCTCGGCTTACCTCTTCATTTATGCTGCCCGGCGCACTTCCCTCCTCGACGGCTCATCGTGACGTCCCCCCTATATCGTTCAGCCGATTGCCTCGTCGCTCTTGTTCTCTTCTTTTAGGCAGAACATCCACCCGATTTCTGATCCTTTCCCCCCCAAACTGGCGGTATGGAAGGAACGTCAGCTACTCACGCTCAAGCCACCTTTTTGCCATACCACATAAGGGTGACGAAACACCGCTCAAGTCAAAGAATCTTAGATCGGAACGGACGGTGGTTCTTCAGAGTTCATATTGGAAATTGCCTTGAGGCCAGCAATCTCTTCGATTAAAGGTGAAGAAAACGAGAAAATTGTTGCCGCTATAAAACGGTAACCCAAACCCCAAGTCTACTGCGTAAACGAGGGAATGTGTTTTGTCGCCCTTACTCTCAGTCAAACTGCTGGCAACGAGGCGCAAATCGGCTGGTAACTTGAACAGGCACACAGCGACTTTAGAGCGGTCGAAGGAACTTCAAGCGATGGATGGTTGCGGGTGAAACGGGGGACAAATAGTTCTATAGGAATTTTGAGTCCACGCAGAGTCACAAAATAGAAAAGAAGGGTGCGTAGCCCAAGTAAGCAGCCTCAGCCCCTCCAGCGGTGAGAGATGTAAGCGTAGGGCAACCGAACCCAGATCGCGAAGACCCCTTCGACCAACATGACCCCTCTACGTAAAGTTCGGTGTATTTCTAGCTGAGGCAACGCCTCAGGTTGTCGCTAATCACCTGGATCGGAGTTAGGCACGAGAGGAGCCTACAGCGCAGTATCTCAGCAATTGAGCGGGAAGGTATATGCACCGAATGATGTTTATGGTCCTAATAATGCACCAAGAATCCCAGACGCGTGAACTTTTGCAGCTCACAGCCTATGAGCTCAAGATCTCCTAGGACGATCGCGACTAATTATACAGAGTGATGCATGATATTCCTTGAAACCAGGAGCTACCGTATCAATGTCGGCGTGAACGACACCGGGAGGATGGGATTCGTTGGAGGAGTAGGAGCTTCGGGGCCGACGAACTTCAAGTGTCATCGACATCAGAGGGCGGGATGACGGTTACACGACCACGTGCTTTTCACAATGGCCGAGCCGCACTATGGATGTCCGTGTCATAGCCCTGTTTCTTACATCTTGCTCTTGAAACTTCATAGGACTGAAAATCCTGGAGATTAAAGACAATCAGCGGTCATTTTTCACGTGTATGAGTCTGTCCGAAATTTGAATCGGAAAGGGGAGTAGATAAGATAAGTACACTTATGCAGATTTCTACTAACTTCTAAAACTGCAAATATATATCGTCGTCGCGACCACAAATGAATGTAAAACGCGTAAAATCTTGCATACGTAGACTACATGAATCGGACAACACGAAAAAAAAAAAAAGACAATCAAACATCCATCGTAAATTTACCTTCATCGCCCAATTTCCGCCTCGACCGTCGGCGTACTACTACCCGTCGGTGTTCTCGGAGAACCAGACATTTGCTTAGGCGTATCAGGCCTTCCCTCATCCACCCATCTCACCGATCGTGCAGGCGAATGCGTACGAATCTCATTCAGCCGTAACTTCCTCAACCGACTTCCCGATCTCGCCACACCTTCACCTTCCGGAGCGCTAACAGTCCCAACAGCCACAGGTGAAATAGAACGTCCTCTTCTTCCATCGCCCTCAGTGGTCTTTGCGGTCGAAGATCGGTGTTCGGCTCGATGAGTAACTCTACCACTCCTATTCGATCCCTTTCTTTTCACGGAACGGTTCGTTTGAACAGCCCTGCGGCTGCTAGTAGACGATGTCATTCGAGGAGACTTGCTCCTCCCTCTACCATCTGAAGTAGATGCAGCTGTAGAGGTGGATGGTACGTCATCCTCAGAGGCCCATTCATCTTCTTGATCGCTATCGTTCAATGCGGCATGTAGCTCTGGCTTCGGTTTATACGGCGGAGAATGAGGAGTAGTCACGTGAACGATCTCCTTGAGCTTGCTTTCGAGCCTCGCACTTTCCTTCTCCATCCCCTTTTCTTGAGCTTCCATGAGCTGTTTCAGGTGGTTAACGTACGCTCCCACCCGTGCACGAGTCGATTCGTGGGTACCATGGAATAACGAGGAGTGTGCTTCGGAAGAGCCAAAGTTTCGAATAACTTCCACTTCAACCTGTAAAACACGAAGTTCAGCAAACGTAAAGCATACGAATGACAAACATGGTTTTCTTACCTCTTCACCAGGTCCCTTGCGCCTCTCAATAACTCGATGTGGACCTTCCTGCCATTCCGACACGATCTCCTCTCCATCAGGTGGCTCTTCACCCTCCGGGAGTACCTCTCCCTTGTCAGAAGGATGATGTGGTTCCTCTTCTTCACTCTCCACCTTCTCATCTGACCTCTTCTCATACATAGAGCTCTTCTCCACGGGCGTCAGCTGTCCCCTCTCCATCTCATCAACCATATCCCTCGCATGATGGTCATCACGATTGACAACAATCTCTCCTCTATCTGTGACGATCGTCGCTTGATTCGTCCAATCAGGCGCATTGTGCGTCCCTCCGGTATGTCGAGACCAAGTACGAGTGACAGAATGTACGCGTCTCCCGAGGGAGAACCCAGGAATAGACAGGCCGTGGATGACGATGCTACAAAGAACCATGAAAGCGATGATGGGCTGAATAGTTTTCCTCAAAAACTCCGCTTGAGGGTCGTCAGGATGTGCGTTCTTGTGAAGAACCTCAGATGCGAGGGTAGAGATGAACACGGCACCTAATAAAGGAAGGATAATTGCGATTTGAGCATCACAGCGATAAGGGCAACACAAGGGAAATTACTTACCAACCCCAATAGGACCGAAATGGCCCGTGAAAACAGCCTCTCTGAACGTCTTGATATCCGGGATCCACTTGTACAGGACGAGCACCACAGGTAACCGCCTGAACAAGAGTACCAAGATGGCGATGACGATCAACCTCCATACAGTCAGGGTCAACTCAGGATCACTAAACGAACTGAATGGCATCCATGCTCCTATGAACACGAAACACGCAACATTGAAGAGTAGATCGATCACCGACGAAAACACGGTTTCCTCTGTTTGACGATTGAAAAACCCATCCCAAGCAAAAGCGGTACCGCATGCGAATGTTGAGAGCAGATCATCTGAGCCAAGAAGGACGGTGACACCGACGGTGAACAGAGAGAGAGATATGTATTGGGCGACGTAGGAGTGTCGGTTGATCAATCCCCACTTTTCGCAATACTTCATGAGATAACGGAATCCGATACCGACTACAGCACCAATAACAATGCCAAGCACAACTTGATCTAAACGAGAAAAAGTTCAGCGCCAGCCCATTGATGCCAACAAACGAAACGTACAAAGCCATAAGTAGAGGAACCAGTCACGAATCGCAAACCCGACGTCGCGTTCGATGATGATATAGAGAGCAATAAAAAGGAATGGGAACGCGGCTCCATCATTGCAGCCCGACTCGGCGGCTAAAAGGTGACGAAGGTGTGCGGGAACGTGCTTGTCGGCGTACTTTCCGCCAACAACTGCTTGGGCGAGAATGGGATCGGTGGGCGTAAGGCATGCAGCTACAGCGAGTGATTGGAGGAAGTTGAGGCCGGGTACCAGAGCGTAGATAAATCCAGCAGAAACAAACCAACCCTGAGAAGTTTAGGTTGAACAAAGATTAGCAACGAAAGCCAAAAAAAAAAATACTTACATAAGTCATGACTGGTCCAAGAAGGTAGAATAAGCTCTTCCAATGTTTTTTCATGTACGCTTTGGGCAATTCAACTCCTATTGCGAAGACTCCGATAGCCAACACAATCCTGGTAAATTCTAGTGTAACTGCGTTCGTCACGTCATCATTGCCTCTTCCCCATCCTCTTGGGTCAAAAATGTTGGCACAGTAGGGGCCTTCAAGTAATCGCCGAGTATCGATGAGAAACCTTTGTGGCTCTGAACACCGAATAAACCACTCACCGATAATGATACCAAAAATGAATGCCCAGCAAGCTTCTCCAACGTAAAGCTACCACGTAAACTCGTCAACTTTACAGCCAAGAATGGGTCCAAGACTTCTCAGATCGCACCTTTTCTCTTAAGAAGAGGGAAAACATGCCGAACTGAAGAGAAAATCAGATACGGAAGTAAACGCGACGCCATGTGAATATCTCACCAGTACGACAAACCCGCCGAGACAGGCATAAATGATGTGGGGAGCAGTAATTTCAAACTAGAAAACGACGGCGTCAACATCGTTGTGAACATCGTGGGTGACGATGAAGGAAGGCTTACTGGATAAAAGTTCATGTTGTCTATATGGGCATCACTTGCGTCAAATAGCGAAAATAGCTCAAAGACCGTTTATGGTAATTAATAGAATGCACTGATCGCGTCGGAACCGTCGTAAACAGCGAGTAAAGTGGCTTCGTCGTCGTCGTACGCGTTGTTGCGAATGAAGATGGTGGGGGATGGTGGATCTCAGCGTGAAGGGGATTTTGTCTCGGCTTTTTGTTTTCTTGTCTTTGTCATTCTGGGCAGAATGGAGGCTGTGCGTCATGGTATAGCGGTGTCATTCTTAGTCAAATGAATTGACCGAGGAAATATTTCCTCAAGGCATCTGGGAGGTTAATCCTGGGTTAATCTACCCTATTTTACAGAATTCGTCGATCCTATTCTTCACCCAGTCGAACAGGACCTGAAAACAGGCTGAAAACAGGCTGAAACGACCTCGAAAACAGACTTCCGAGCAAAACGGTTCAACTCAAAACGTTTTCAGGGCTCCATCAGCTTAGTACATCATTACTAGCGTTCACGCGTTCGCAGAGTACACACCTTTTGGAGCGGATTCAGAGTAGAACGAAGTGGAAGAAAGTCTTGCAGTGGACGGACTGGAACCATTTACATCAACTATCTCAATTCCATATCCGAAAGATTCAAAAGTGTACATTCCAAGGCTCAAGCTACATTGTAGTTGAAACCACAGAGCTGTTAATTTTTATCAAAAAGTGGTCATCACCCCCGCGTAAACGCTGTGGCGTCGACAGAAACAACCCTGATAAGGTCCGTAGACTTTACGGAAACAGGCACCAGCTACAGGCACTGAGTCACCCACTTTACTGTACATTGTATGGATCATATCCGAGAGGCCGCCCCCATGTATGACTCGGTTACACCGTCGATTATGGATTATATCACCTACATCTGTCGTCACATTTGCTAAATGTGCGGAAGATATTTGGATAATGGAGGCCAGGCGCAACACACTGCAAGGTTCTGCATCATCCTGAATGTCATCACCCCAATCTGCGGAGCCAAACCCCAGATAATGATTGTCGTGAAATTGATTACCGGTATTATTTCCCCGCGGAGAAGTCCACACTAGTACTCAGAGTACCGCGTTCTCTTAAGCGTACCATCGAGACTGTAAAGACCTCCTTGAAGCTGCCTGTTAAATCTCGAACGACGCACCACTGAACCGACGCCGAAGAGTCAAAGAAGTTTTTTTATCTATGTCAAAGGTGAAGCGAGCCACTGACGTGTTACCTCGCAGTGAAAGACGGCGGAGACAGGGCGGTGTTTGACCCGCAGAGCAGCATAGAATGAATATTTGAACTACAATGAGGGTATTTCACCGTGTAGATATTCAATCCCAAGTCTCGTCGGCCGCAAGGAGGTAATTTGAAGCCCGAAGAACAAGGAGGAGAGTCCAATCACGACTTTCTCAACCACACTTACAGCCAGTGATCCTTGTTTCAGATCATTAGCTTTTCAACTCGGTCTTGAGGCTGTTAGTTTGGATTTTTTGAAGAAAAATAAAGACTGCGGAGCAGGACTCGTAAAGGACTCCAACTGGTAGAATGATACAGCCTGTGGTGAAACTTGTAGGTGAAGCCAGAATAGCACAACGCAGATCTTTGTTTATATAAAACGTTAATCGACTCGGACCTCTTCCGGCATTGAGGGAGAATCCGAGCTTGAAACTTGAAGAGCTTGATCAATAAGACGGCTGTGTTGCAGGTGACTACATAAGAGGTCGGTATGAAGCAAAGAAACTCGAATGACTTACCGCTGTGATACCCTCGTTCCATAAAAGCCCGCTTCCTCCCCAATAAGCTTTGATCGCGAATATTCGCCACTTTGGAGGTCGTTGTTGCTTTTTCCGGTAAATATAGTGGAGTTTCAAACAAGACACCATCACCCCAGGTTTGGATCGACCATTGCATAGATCAAAGTTATTCACATGCACAATTTACTTGAACTATTCTGACCAACTTAGCATTTCAAAATTGACTAAAATTGTCCACCTCTCCCAGGACCTGGAGCTCAGTGTCCCTATCATTTCCATCACTGGAAGTAAACCACGAAAAATTCAGCATTATCTTATATGCATCCTCAAATCTACTAGTACTTGCCACATGGATTATAAGCATCGGAACTTATGAGGAATTTAGCTGTAACAGTTCAAGTTTTGGTGTGAGTAGTGTGTTGCTGCATTCTAAACCTAATTCTGCACACAAAGCCCCCCCTCTACTCCCTGTCATCTGCAACCTTGGCCTGAGGTAACATCAACATTACTTTGTAAGACCTCTTCCTCACAGAAATCAGATTCAAGGAGAAAAAAACTGTAAAGATAATTAGTGGGTGATACAGGACGCTACAATGTCAATTCTCAACCAGGATAAGACTCTTTAAGAAATTGGGGTTCTAAACCTTAGATTTTAAGCCAACAATAATTTTCAGCTGTCCACTACATTGAATTATCAGCCTCTTTATATAAGTCCATGAGTGAGTTTTTCAGCCTTCAACTGAGGTTCATTCTCAGCCTCTTTGTTGATAGTCAGTCAATATGCTTTATAATTATTGTCTGCCAGCCACTCAGATGGTTTTGATGATATCTCTATCTCATTTTTATCCTGTAGGCAGATACTAGAGTTTCCTCTGCAAATACTGAGACTACACACAATAATACTTCAACAAACTGCAACTGTTACTTGTTCACCATTGATGTCATGTTGAGCTAATAGGTTCATTCAGCTTCAGCATATAACCAGAATAGCAAGACTTGCAGAACGACTATACAGTCAGTGAATTTCCAATTTTCAAGTATACATAAGTCATAAGGAGTATCTGTGTGCAGGGAATAGCACAGTAAGCAATAGAGTACATTATGATATTTTGTTGAAAGGGACAGAGTAGCCATTGCCATATAACACAACCGTCAAATGTGCCCAACAAGTGCAATAATTCAAGTACCGGTCACTCCAAGCAGTTAATGATGCTATGTGAGGTTAAGCCTGTACCTGTATCTTTGGGGTCAGATTTGGACAATTTCATTGATTAGAACACATGTATAATTGAGGCTACGCTAATTTTAATAATTAAGACTTCAGAAACAAAAAAGAATTGACACTTTAGGTTTCACACTGCACTGGAGAAGTTGAATCATCTTTGTAAGGTTTTTGGGATATAAACCTCTAGAAGTTCAAATTTCGAGTATTTTTATATATAAAAAAATCAGGTGAAAGCTCCAAATATTCAGAGAGTTTCTAAAGCTTGAAAATGGCTGAGAACTTGGTCCTTTGCATGTAGCTCACCTTTCACTACCTTAACACCTGAACAGTAATGACATACCCACTTTGATAGAGGCCAACCTTGACCTCTATCTCACTGGAGATTTCCATACATTTGGCTTCTTCACTATTCATAGAGAAGACTGCCATTGATTTTTATTGAAATACTATAGATAGAACAAAAAGTGAAAACTGCAATGCTAAGAAAGCATCAACACTTTGTAGCACATTTTCTGGTGAGATTTCTTTGGCTTCAGTATAAAAATCTTGCATTTAATTCAGAGTTGTCACTCTTGCAGTTGTCTGGTACTTTGAGTTTGAGCCTCAAAATCTGGGTCCTAGGGTAGGAGGTGAAAATTTCTCTAGCAACCAGAATAATATACATAGAATTAGCTTACATCAAAGTCAGTCTCAATTGGTGTACTGGTATTGCCCCCAGTCTTTGAGGATCTTGAGATTCATTAAATGTGAATTGAATTAATGAGGTCAATGGATAAGAAATGAAAGGACAGAAAGGCACCAGAATACACACCTCAAAGCTAATGAGAGAATTTTTCTCTGCATCTCCCTACAGCAGCAAGGAAATATAATAGTGAGTAGCAATAAAATGGCCCAGATTCTAAAGAGAACTGTTATGGGTTTTTCCCCTTAGAATTAGTCATAATTAACTCATTGAAAGCCAATATTGAGCCACCTATACACCAGACAATGATAAATAGATGGACCCTACCCATCAATCCACTATAAGTAATCTGCCCTCTGAACCACACTCATCCACAGTTTCGTAGTTTAGTGCCCATAATTGCAGTCTATAACTATAATTGGCTTCACTTTGAACCCTGTCATCTTCCCTGACTTCCTCTAATCAACTCTCCAATGTGCTTCCTGCAGAAAGTGCTCCCACCACCAAATCCTAACTCCACACCACAACTATAGTAAGAAAAGGATACTTCAAGACAGGTATATTGAGGTTTGGAAATAAACTACCAAGTGATAACTTAGACAGTTCTGAGCTCAAGAACCTTATTATCCCAGTATAGTGTATATCTGAATTCTTAGAATTCAGGATCCAGTAATTATGCTAGGTGCTAGGAGGCCAAGCTATAGGCCTTTGTCGAGAGTCATTCTCTTGCTTAGAATGGTGTGAGGCATTCATTTATATTTTAAGTCTATGGTATATCATCTAATTTAGTCTACTTTTCCTAATGCACCAAAACTCGTTTACTCCACTTCTGTAATGATTGCTTTTTGCACCCTCCATGTAATCCTCTTAGAGCTGCCTCAAAAAAAAAAAAGTATCGCCTGCTTAGCCATGTTCTCCTATTAATTGGCTGCTCCAATCATTACTATATGGACTGGTATTGCTACAGAACTACATAACCAGAAAACCTGTTGGCCCAGAGGCATTTTGAGTGAGAGGAAACAAACTAGAACTCAGTGTTGTGATTTATTCTGCGGGAGCAGCACAATGCCATTTGAACCACCATTGCATGATGCATGTGGTTTGAGCATTTATTTCTATAGATGGTTTAGAATGGCCGCAGCTCGCTGACAATGGCTCCGGGTGAATCTCTAGCAAATATGTAGGCTTTTATAGTATTTTAGAGGCAACTAATATGAAAATAACGAACAGGTAGCTATTCGGAAGATTCGGCAACGATCTCGGAAAATGATCTGATCATCCGACACTGATCCTGCCGTTGCGGTTGTGGACCGGATCACTACATCCAACACAACTCAATCCTCAGGTTAGAGGAAAGTAGGTGAAAAAGTTTTCAAAAACTTTTTTTGTTGACGATTTGCCATCAAACAACAACAGTCCTACGGGGCGGATTCCAATCAGGGCCTAAAACACCCTCACGCCTAAAAGCTTCCAATACCGAGATCGCCCGCGTCATCCTACATCTCTCGCTCACTCCAGGACTCTGTCCACTTCCAAACCAGTCGTCCCAGTTGTCGTGTACATCAGCTAACCACATATCTTGAAGCCTCTCTCTGGTGGTTTTATCTGCAAAAAAAAACTGGTAATACATGTATTCCCCACGACATCGGCCTAGAGCACGGGTTTCGTAAAAGTTTCTAAAGTATTTCCTCATGATGTGTCGAAGCCACCTTTGGTCCCACATTGAGGTTGGATGGATGTATGCGAGCGCGTGGGGGTCGTTTACGTGTACGGTGATGAACCGCGAAGGGAACATTAGAAGGAGAGAATTGAAGAGTAGTTGTTCTTTGCCAACGAAGAACGACTGGGAGATGTAATAGTCGCGATAAGCGTAGAATGTTGATTTGAACCACTGTATAGCGGATGGGGAGCCGCCGAAGAATCCAGCTGCGGGGATGAAAGGTTTGATTTATTCTTGGTCTGGAGAACTGGGTACATACCTTCACTTATATCCTCATCAATAGGACCATTGAGCTCTTTCCAATCTCGATTTCTTCGGTGTGGCATATTGTAAATAGGAAGAAACATCTTGTGCTCGGTGTCCTGTTGTTTTTCGCCGACCTCCTTCCAGGTCTGAAGAACCTTTTGAGATAGTGGCCAAGTGCCACTGTTGTACCATGTATCCCTAAATCCTCCGACATCGGTCCAAAACACATAGTCCCACTCGAAATTATTTCCGTCACGACTATTCTTCATTCCCTCCTCTGTGAGCCAAGGCTTTGCATTCCAAATGGCGTACAACTCTGGGGAATGAATCTTCTTCTCACGACCTATATCGTGCATCTCCTCAAACGCCTGCTCGAGGCCAGCGACTGGAGGAAGCTGCCATACGTCCGTAAACGTCGTGTTGAGGATTATATTTGAAGGAAGGGGGGATGGAAGAAGTGAAGAGACGAGCGACGGAGGGATAAATAGGTATACGGGAGTGTTGCGTGTAGCGGCGATGAAATTCTGAGACCAAGACTCGTATTCAGCAGACGAGTGTTTGGATTTCGAGAGGGGGAAGAAGGCGGAGACTAATAGAATTTTAGGTGATGACTTGTAGGCGGGCGGTAAATTATCTGATTCATTTTCGAACTGGTTGAAAGGTCGGGGGTAGGAGGGGCGCTGACCCCGCAAGTAAGCTTCGTAAGAGATGCAAGAAAGAAGGACGACGATGAGGAGGAGAATAGGAAATGTAGTACGTTTAAGTCGTAGGGGTCGACGTAGCGGGTGGTGGAATAATGATATGTACATTGGAAAGGGATGTGATACTTGCTGCGGTTTCTAGGACGGTATCAAGTTTGGGCAAGTCCTCCATCACTGAATTCATCGCACAGCCTAAAGTGATTTTGTAAGATGGGTACCACGAACTAATATTTTCATGTTTCCAACACGGCAGGCCATACCATGTTGATTAAATTAAGTTAAAAGGCAAACCCATGAAACCCGAGTGAGAGACGTTCAAGCTGACGGATACATCCGCAATCCATGAAGCCCGTAACTTTGAGGGATTTGAAATTTGCCGAGTCAGGGGCCGAGACCGAAGGATATGGAAGCGCAATCAACAGAAGTAGATGTATCTTGCGCAGTTGACCGAACTAGGTTTTGACCTTGTGTGTCAAAGCTAAAATAGTCATCCAGTTCATAAACAGCCCAAAAATGAAGTATTCTTCAGCTCACAAATCACGCAGATTTTTGGGGCGAACAGACACGAACATTGTTATTTTTTACATTGCCAACGATCGTGACCTACGTCTTGAACATGTGCAATCAATAATGAATCATACATCACCATCGAAAGGACGGAAGAAAAAAACTAGGGAAGCCTTGCCTCATCGCAGCCCCCCCCCCCCTCAGCCAAATAGCTGAGTGGCGGACTTACCAGAGGGAACTGGGGACCGGAGCGTGAGGTAAGCTCGTGTTGGGGCCTCGAGATCCTTGCCGCGGGCGCTTTGACAGAAACAATTTCGCAAGCTTTGAAATTCACAAAAGATCCGAGGGTCTCATGAGGGAGTGTTGTTTTGAAGATTCCCCAGAGCCGTAACGCCTCCCGAATTGTATTTGGATTTTTAACAGTCATGCGGTCATACCCACTTTCAAATGAGCCTGAGGCACAAGCGGTCCTGAGCTTACTGAATGAGAATTGTGAACAAGTAAAACACTCACGGGTGGAAGAGTACTAGGTGTGCTCAAGTTATTCAGTAGAGACGCGCCGACTCAACATCAAGATTCATGAGAACAGATTACGCACAGGACAGTTGTGAGTGCCAGGCATCTTGAGGCGCCTCGACGACACTTCCCTCAAATCAAGGACAACTGGATCACCGAACACGTCGAAACTACGTGACACCATGACAATCTCGGTATTTTTATTCCCCCCTTCGCTGCTGCTCGCAAACTAAGGCTGACCTCGTAGCCACGTCGGCCTCCTTCGAGTAGTTAATGGGCTTTACCAGCGTCCATAAGACTCGGAGGGTCCGCGTCAGGCACCTATTCCGCACAGAGAAGGGGTCAGAACGGAAAAGAAAATCCGAAGAAAAGACGCGTACCCAACACCGGCGGTGAGACCATTCGAGTAGATCTGCTTAGCGATCTTTACTGTCGACATCCCCAGTCCTGGCATGCAGCGGGGTATTGCGGTAAGAGAGAGGGTGATGGGAGGTGAATTCACCATGGAAGGTTGTAATATCGGAAGAGAAGCTAGTAAGGAGGGTAAAGAGTAGAGACCGACTATCTATTAGCCGGGAGACTCCTCAAAAGCGAGGTCAGCTTTTTTGTTCAGTAACTAATAACCACTGTCCAGAGGAGCAGGTCAATGTAGATGTTGGGACATTGAGTGTGGAATCTAGGCGCACGTAAGTAAACAGTAGCGAAGTATTGACAGGAACTCACATCAAAGCTAAGTTTCTGCTGAAAGAGAGGCATCAAAGGACTATCATGCATAACTCGTTCGATGATCTGGTAGTAGATCCGGCCAGGCATACGACACCAAATCTTGGTTTGTCGCACTCCATTTCTCTCTTCCTACACTCTTCTGCATCTGACTTCCGATACCTTCTTGCGCCAACTTGAAGTTGAACGATCCTTTTATTGACACCGAACGAGGGTGTTGGGAGTGAGGATAAGGCGGATAATTCTTGCCGTTGAGCAGTTCCTTCGAAGACTGACGTCGACTGAACGGCACGTGGTTTACAATAGGTGTGTGTTACGTAAAGTTTCCTGTCTGCCACCTTCGAGAATCGAAAAAGAGCTTGAAGAAGCATTCTTGGAATCCCTCTTGGTCTCTAATTCTAGCTAAACATAAACGATCATTCAGCTACTGTGCTGCGTGCATATTCTGCTCAATGATCAAGCTCCCAACGAGTCTTTGACGACTTTGCTCAGTTCAAGTTACCATAAAATCTCAACCTATGCGGGAGTTTCCAATCAGAGCCCAAAACACCTTCTTTTCTCAAAAAGAACCTTCCAACGAAAAAATCGCCCGAGTGAGTCACCCGACACTTTTTCACTTTTGCTCCAGGATTCTCTCCACTTCCAAAAAAGCAAAAACCACTGATCATCTTCGGCTATTCCTGGAGGCTCCCCTCTGGTGCTCTAGCCTCTCCGATTATTTGAGTTTTCGCCATACAGAAGGGATATTGTAAGATGGTACCGGAAATAATCTTTTTTTTCGGATGTTTATCAGTAAATTTGCTGAATGGATAACAAGTCATACGCTAAGTCCTCCCATGATCCATTAAAAAGCCATACCAACCAGCAAAACCCGTGCGGGGGTAATCCGCAGCTCATAAAGCTAAACCCAGCCGGTCAGAAAGAAACAATTTTCCTTCACTATAGCGGATTAGTCCAAACATTCTTTAGGTCAAAAACTGAACATGATATTTTTTACAATTACAAAAAACAAAAAAAACCTATTGTTACATACACACATTTCTCACTCAAATCATCGCGTTAAAACTAACCACTAATCATACACCATCGGAACACTCAAAAAAAAAGAAACAACTCCCCCCACTCACGCGGAGGCATAAATCATTAAATAACCCATCAACCGCACAGCCAACCCCTCAAGTTCAACGAGCTTGTTGAGTAGCAGGCTTACCAGTGGGAACAGGAGCATGCGGAACAGGAGCATGAGGAAGCCTCAAACGCAAACCGAGATCTTCAGCCAAAAGATCTGCTCCTTTCTCACCAACCAGCCTGTGCAACGAAGATGAGCATAAAGAAAGGACCGATCTAACGTGATCACATGACACATGACACTCACAAAGCAGACGAATAAGTGTTCGTGCCCAAGTTATCCTAGAAAAAGAAGGGAAAAAAAGGACCAACGTTCAACGGTCGAGCGCGGGGAGAAAAAAACAACACTCACGGGGCAGATACTCAAATCGACACACTTCAAATTTTCAGTTCCAAACACGTTCAGACGTCCATCGACAACACCTCCCTCAGCCCGTGGCTTCATGGCGCAAGTTCCTAAAGTAGCACGAATTAGTCGCTACATCGTAAGTAGCGACGAGAAGAACAGCACGTACCAAGACTGTGCCAGGTAGTCTCGACATGATCAGCAACCCAGTTATCGATGGCTTCGTCGTCCTCTTTCGAGTACTTGATGTCCTCGTGAACTTTGCTGGCGTCATAAGGCTCAGAAGGCCTGTGCCAGGTACCTGCACGAGAAGAAAAAAAAAAAAGAGTTCAGGAGCGGGGACTTCCGAGTTAAAGAACGCGTTACCCATGTGAATACCGACGGTAAGACCGTTCGGGTAAATCTGCTTGGCGGTCTTGATGTCAATATCCCTGGTTGCAGCGGGAGAATTGGGGTGGAAATGAGGGTGGTGAGAGGTGAGTTCACCACGGAAGGCTAAGTTGACGGAAAACTTAGTCGGAACGAGAACAGAGAAAGAACCCGGACTAACCATCCATGCGTCTGGCGACTTCACGAGTCTTCTTATAACTCCAACGAATAGGAGCAAAGTCGGCCTTGTTGTTCATGAAACCACTATCAAAGAACGGCTCCACGTATGGATTGGGAGATTGAATGTGAATCTGGGAAGACGAGGTTAAGAAACTGGCAGCAAGGTAAGAGCTTCGTAAGCCTCACCTTGCCACGACTGGCTGGGTATTCGAGGTATTGGAACATCGTGATGTACTTGCCAGGCGGCAGAAGAGTGTGGTCGGCGTAGGCTGTAAAATGGACGTCAATTTACCGCCTCGTCCAGGTCCGAGTGAAAAGTATACTGACCTCCAGAGACGATAGAGGCAAACATAACGGGCTTGTCAGGCTTGTCCTTGAAGTACTTGTCCCAGAGTTCGTTGAATTCTGGACCCATTTCCTTCAACTCTTCTGGGGTCGGACGAATCTAGATACGAGCATCAGTAACTCGTCGGCAAGATAGGCGACGTATCGTACCTTGAAGCCAGCATCAATAGCGTTCGAAGACAACCTGGCTCTCTCAGGGCTCTGTTCCCATTCTTGGAAGATCTGGAGAGCAATAAGCGGAAACGAACATTAATCCAAAACAGCATCCCGTACCTCTCTCTGAGCCTCCGAATCGCCACGGAGGAAGTCATCGGTAGTCCAACTCTCGTTGGAGACACGGTAGACGGAAAGCGTAGTGTAGTGGTCCTGGTATTCCTCACTGGTAAAGACGATGGATCAGCCTTTTTGTGTTCAAAGCCAAAGGAAAAATTCTACTTGCCCGACGCCAGGAAGATCGCTGACCACCTTGACGTCAAGCTTCTTGAGAAGCTTGGCATCACCAACACCAGAGCGCTCGAGAATTTGTGGAGTTCCGAGAGTACCACTGCTCAGAACCACATACTTGCGTGCTCTGACGACGGTCTCCATGAGCTGGGCCTTGTGAGCACGATTGCGAGCAGGAACGTATGCAACTCCGACGGCCTTGTTGCCTTCAAAGATGACACGGTTCACTCGGGCGTTGGTGCGCTGGAAAAAAGAAAAGTCAGCAACCTTCCAAAAGATGCGTATATCACTAACGTACCAAGTAAAGATTGGATTGAACGTCCATGACGCTGTGGACGTAAGCTGTGGGAACAACTGAGCACTCGGAAGACACCCAAAAATGAAGATACTCACCGGTGGCGGCATCGCTACGACGGCCGGTGTGTCTGTTGATATACTTGGCCCAGATTTCCGAAGCATGAGCGGTATCGAGATCCTGAATATCATCTAAGAGACGATAAGCTCCGAGTTCTGCTGAAACAAAAGGGCGACTTACCGCTGAATGGAATACCAATAGCATCCGAGGCTCTCAAGAAGTCTTGAGCGAGGGCAGTGATACTGCCACCGTTGCTGATAGCGATGGGGCCATCGTATCCATGGGTGTCATTGTTGGTAGGCTTTTGGTAGTTTTCGAGCTAACAAAGAGACATGAGCAACAAAAAAACGAAGGCAACAAAAGCAGCGACTGTACCCGTTTCATCAAAGGCAGCAAGTCTGATAGCAGAAGTAAGCGCCATGAACCTGATAAAAGTGACGTCATCACTTACCCTTTGCGGTCCAGCCTTCAGTCTTGAAATCATCTATAGATGCTGATTGAGATTCGGCGGGGAGAGCATGAGCTTACAGAACATACCCCAGTCAGAGGCCGATGCCTAAATAGCGTACGTTAAGATGAGAGCAGTACGACACGGGTGGAAGGAAACTTACACGAGTGTACATCTAATCAACGCGGAAGACGTTGCGTGAGCGTTGACTCATCTATACATACGAGAGATAGTACCTGGAAGTTGATGCTAGAATGGCATGTCAGTGTGGAAGTCGTCGAGAAGAGAAAAGGAGCTCACCTAGAACCTCCACCTAGTAGTCGTTTAACACACATAAGAAACAGCTTGATATGATGTTGTGAATAAAATTCGTACCCAAAATGTTGGCACAACTGAACTGAAATCAGCACGTCGCTCGAAAAAGATCAAATGGGGCCAACTCACGGGACAATGCTCTGCCTTCCGCGCAAGTGGGAAGACTTCATCGTGTCGAGGTAGAATGTCGCCTTCTCATTGCTGGTAGACCGCAAGTGAGTCGTGAGAGCGTAATCAACAGAGGGTGCTCACATTCCGTCCCGTTGCATGTTCCTGACATAGATACCAGGCCTATAGACCCAAGGGTCGTCACGGTTGTTGGCGCCACCCTCAATGAGCATGACTTTGAGGTTGGGGTCGGCATAAGCCAATCGCCCAGCCACGACGCAACCTATCGGGGCGTTAGAAAGGCTCGACAATGTGGATGGTATGTAGCATACCTGCAGGGCCTCCACCGGCAACGATAACGTCAACTTCCTCTGGGTGGCCCATGATGTTACGGATTAGATTTGTTGGAGGTTTGAATGTTCACAGTAGAGAAGGAGTTGTGGGAGTCTCTCAGCAACAAAGATCCACAACAGGGGGTATTTATATTGCTAAAGAAGAGAGGCGACGGATGAATAAGGTCATCAAGGTTTCCAGGAAAGAATGCGGGGCAATCACCTGGGCTCAAGGAGAAGGGTTTTCCCTTCTTGGTGGGAACACTATAACTGAGACCTGTAGATTTCGGATACGAAATTGAGTTAGGGACGCAACGTAAATGGAAAAATCTGACCATGGGGTCAAAGGAGGTTCAACACTTGTGTGGAGAAGTAGCCGTTCCGGGCCTAATGTGACTGAGCTAACGGGGGCTATAGCTAGCCCATATAAGATATTATGATCATTGGCAGGGAATGTAACCACGAATAGAAGCATCGGAGCGGTCCAAGTGACCTCCAAATTTTATTGGCATTGCATCACCACCCAATGGAAAGTTGGATGAAAGCATGAGAAAGTGGACTGAATGAGAGGACAGCGACCGTGAGATTCGATGTTTTCTCCTCTTGATTGAGGGGTAACCGTCACAATTATCAGGAAGCATAATAGAATCCTGAGATTGAACGGGATACTGGCAGACCAGTGAGAGCGTAACCAATCATATGGCTAGAGTCATGATGGTCCATAGCGGATCCTCCAGGGCTTGACGCCCGCTGACACATGACGGATCTCTATAATAGAGCTGATCTCCCCTCTGTTTTGCGAAGACCGTGCGATAGTTTCCTGTTACATCAGGAGATGAATTCATGTATAAGCTTGAGCTCGTGTAAGAGAAATCTACCTGGGATTAGTAGACGTACTGACGAGCAGCGAAGCTTGTCGCATACGAGTTCCAGGAGTTTTCGGGTCCGCGCCCAGTCCGATACAAGATTTCAACTTCAACCTTAGCAGACGTACTGACAAGCAGAAGTCTAGTCGCGTCCGAGAGTGCCACCCCCCATTCCCATATACTTCCTCTAGTCCGAGATAATTGAATCGTGACAAGGTCATCGGGACTCGGAACTATGCACTCGTGATTCTATAAGGATCGTTGGAGAATTGAGTAGTGATCAACTCACAGTCATCGATTCATAAGAGATTAGCCGTGGTTTTTGTCTCCTCGGCTGGAAATCAAGAAGCAGCAGAGCGACATGATATGAAAGTGTCAGTGAAGACGTATGGGGAGTTTCAAGCGTGGGAGAATGTTAAGTGAGCCCCATGGTCAGGCGTGACTATCGTAACGCGTGTGACCCTAGGACGCGTACTACAACTTAACAGCGACGGGACGGTTTCTCTTGTGATAAGATCCTGCTTCTAGTCTTGCCAAGTTGTCCCGATTTTGATCCAGAAGACCGTTTCAGAGGCGACGAAGGTCCGAACATGGTCGATTCAGGCGTAGAGAAGACAAATGAGAGGTGTACGGGACGTTTTTCTATTGCCAATCCGATTAGTTGTTGGGTTACGAGGTAATTTGTGGCGTTCTACGGGTGGAGAATTGGCTACACGCTCACAGGTGAGTTTCAAGAACAGTTCTATCACCATCAGACCACTAGCTGACCATGTTAAAGACTCTAAACACACACGCGAACTTGAACCCATGCTACCAAACTGTCCCCATGTACGAAGCTCGTCAAAACATTCACCCGCGGAAATTTTGCCTTGCCAAGGCATCCGGTGCCTTCAGTAACCACGTCACTCCCGAGGTACTTGCACTAGAAGATGGACAAAGAGGGATAGCCAACCATCGATGCGAACAGCTCGCCCTAGACCGTCTTGTAAGATACTTACGGGAAAGAAACCCACATCTTAGCAGTAGACGGCTTGTAACCCGTTCAATCCCCCAAAAAAATGATAAACAGACAAGCGATGTGTAATTGACGTTCTCGGCGACCCACTTCGAGCCTAAGCTGTATCTGTAAAAAAAAAGTAAACTGCGGGGCCTATTAAACGGCGGTCCATCTACCTATGATCTGTCTGCTGTCGGATTCGAGACGAGCATATTTCTTGACAGAGTTCAGCCCTGACAGTACTATGATTTCCATTAGTTTCTCCAGGACGGTCCAACGGTATCTCAAGCTTTGTCGGCCGTTTCAGAATTGCAAGTACACCTTACTCGGATCGATCGATCACCTTGCACTGCAGTAGAACACGGGCTCAAGGCCCTTGGATCAAAAAACTACTTATGAGCCTCAGGGAAAAAACACTGGCACGGACACTACGGCTACAGCGCTACATAATTTTGATGTTAAAAAATGTATACGGGAGTGAGCGCCGTCCATGATCCTGGTGCTATGCAAGGACTGGGATAAATTGCCATCAGGAACTTCAATACGATGGGTAATGAATATCATCACCCGGGTAGTAACGCCCGACCCAGCCTCCTTCCGCAGAAAAACGCAGATGGATAAATAATCACAGAGTTCATCGGGAAGAGCGTCCCTCTCCTTACCTTCTCTACACCTCACGCCGAACAAGTCCAAGAGAATTCATGAAAGTGGAAGAGCAACGGGCCTGAGGTGTGTGTGTGTGACATTCCGCAGTATTGGATTCTAGTAAACCACAATTCTTCCCCCCACCCCCATAGAATGTCCACCCTAGATATCACATTCGATCATCATCAGGTAGAAACCTTATGGAAATGGTCAACAGGAAACCCACGCTTCATCAGCACAACTACGCTAGACGACAACCAACAGTTAAACTACACAGCACGCATCGTAAAACACAAAATCCACACTTCACGTTCCAAATCCAACTCCGGAATAACTCTATCAACCGCATACCTCACCCCTCGGCCTCAACTTCAAGTTCCATCCGCACCTCAGGCTCCCATCCCCGTCGTCCTTAAAATAGCAACCGGATCAGAACAAATAACCCTCCTCCAACGAGAAGCAAGTTTCTACGAAAACGAACTCTTTCACTTACAAGGCTCCGTCGTACCAAGATATTACGGACTCTACCGTGGAAAACTTTTGAATTTTTCACCTCCACCACAGTCAACGATCGCGAGGAGCTACAGAGAGCCTCCTACTAGTGCTTGTATGATTCTCGAGTATTGTTCAGGTCATGGCAGCATCCCGCTGTCACCCGGTGAGCTCAGGTAAGTTTACAGAGTTTCCCCCATCCTATTAGTCCGATATCATTGATAACACCCACTACGTGTAGGCGGCGCACAATGATTGCAACGCAGAAATTGCATCAAGCCGGTGTAGTCCACGGAGATCTACTCAACCACCGCCACGTACTCGACTTGGGCTATAACGGGAACAAAGGCGGCGTGCGAATCGTAGACTTCTCCATGGCCCATCGGCATCATCGTTGTCCGCAAAGTATCGGAGGCTGTCAAGAGCTGGTTCTCATTGGGAGCTAGAGTTGTGAGCGAATGACACTGTACGTGCGCGGGGGCCGGAGAGAAGAAAGATTATATGTATTATTGTAATAGTATCGGGTAATTTATTCTCTGTTCAATGTATTAGTATAGTACTTGCAAGCCTGACAATATTCTATAGCTCCGATAACGACTCAACGACCAGTGGCAATCCTTTGGTTTCTTCAAAGAACATCTCTTCTCCCTTTCGTACAGATCTCCTCACCGACGGAGAGATAATTTGAGAAAGATTCCACACTATCTCGTCTTCTGTTTTCGAAAACCGAAACTTGAGAAGCAAGGTCGCGAGGATAATCTCTGATTAGAGTGGTAATCAATTAGCACCCACTGACATTAAAAGCAAGATAATCCCATGCTTACTCATCTCAATCAAAGCAAATTTGTATCCACTACAAATGATGCAGGTAAGTCCACGTAAATTTCGAATGATAGAGAAGGGTGGAGATGGAAAAAACTCACACGCATGACCTCCCTCCACCAAAGAACGATAACCTATAGGAGGCGGAGGTCAGCCACGATGGTCCTTAAAAGAGAACAGAAGAATGCACGGACGTTCCAGCATAAATTCCAGGCAAACGAGTCGTAGAGCTAGACGTGCCCTCACTCAATACCCATCTCTCAGGCTTCCACTCCTTGGCATCTGCACCCCATATGGATTCAAGGCGATTGGCTCCAGCAATTCCCACAAATACGGTCGTACCAACGGGTACTGTAACAGATGACATTGAATCGTCTTCTGTGGCGCATTCACGAGACATGGGAGTGTAAAGGAGGGTTCTCTCCTTGACCGCACTGGCATGGGATAGTGATCAGGGGTGGGCTTCATTCGGGATTTTCATAAACTTACGTTCTCCGAACGAACGGAACAGGAGGGTACCTGATTGTAACCAACGCATCAGCCATCGACAGGGAAAAAAGAGACTCCAAAGTATATGCTCACAGCCGCAGTGTCTCCTTCAGAACAGCATCAAGCCATGGCAAGCTGCTGAGTTCATCATACTCCAACCTTTCGGTACTACCATCCCGAGCACCCAATCCGGCGCGGAGCTCTTCGCGCACCTATACAAGTCCCCAGATCAGATCCAGTCCCGTCGCCAAAGTTCATGAACTCACTCGGTCCTGAACATCCTGATTTGTTGCAAGCAAGTCAAGGGTCCTTGACAGTACAGACGAGGTGGTGTCTTGCGCCCCGAAGATGAGAACTCTGCATGACCAACAGTCATAGTAAGTATGTGATAAAGGAATACTGTACTTGATCACGCACGTTATTTGACCGGTGAGCTCATTTTCCGACATCTTGTCTTCTGGCGCTGCACGTTCATTTTCCCGTACTGATAGTTGGAAGTCCAATTCAATAACCAAAGACGATCAAAACGGGGAGCAGTGGAGCTTACAAAGAATACTAATGATGTCCTTCGCTCCGCCATCCTGCCTCGTGTCTTCTAAACGGATATTGGCTCTACGATTTTCAAGAATGCTTTGGGCGGTGTTATGCATAACGTCAGATATGTGCTTGGGGAGAACGGCGGGAAGTTAGCATCATCACATGTCTATTGATGGATTTCACCATCGACTTACTTTCAGCTTTTGAACGGTCCGATTTGGCGTCCATTCAACTAACCGTCTCCTAAAGGCATTACTCCCGATACGCGACAAGAACGGGGCGAATTGTCGAAGAAGGGCCAAGGAGAAAAGAGTTGGGCTGTTTCGATCGATGACTCGGTTCAGGGCAAGATGTTTGAAAGCTAAACGCCAGCACATACATCAATTCTTTGATAGCCGCTGTGTACGGGTTGTTCACGGGAGAGTCCAGGGGGTCCTCGAATAGCCGCTGTCAGTGAAACGAAAAAGGATACAAGACGCCGGGACTTACAAAGGAATAGTTAAGAACCGCCTGACCTACTGACTCTAGAGCCACTCGAGACATCCACTCATGCATATCGAGGGTAATTTTCTTCCGGGCTTCCATTCCCCCTTCCTTCACTTCTTTCTCCAAAACGTCGTTGAGCTGATGGGAACAGCTCGTTTTAGCAATCGAGTCAAAGCATTACACCCCAAAAGAACTTACCCGCTCCGCGATATCATAGAAAAGCGGTGTCAGTGCCTTGAGATTGGTGACCGAGAAGACCGGAGTTACCAGTTTCCGTTGCCGCTTGTGGATATCGCCTGTACGTTTGACACGTAAGATACAAACCGTAAACATAACTCAAGCAGGAGTCATACCAGTAGTAGCGACAAGTCCAGGTCCAAAGATGACTCGATTGCAACTTCATGGTGCAATCAGTAGTGAAGATCGTGAAGAATGGAGCACAGTACGAACTCAATGAACACCGCAGTTTCCTCGTAAGCATCTTGATCCTTTGTTATTATGCTTTGCAACGCCCGTGGATCTGAGACGTAAAGTTGTTCATCCTATGGGGATTGCTCAGAGGCGATGAACACGGAAAGAAGCCAGACGAAGAAGCATACTCCGAAGAACCCGTGCACCTTCACCATACCCCCGTATTCATCTACAAGTTTCTGGTGGAAAGGCAATCCTTTGGCATTGAACAACTGTCCCAGATTGCCTGGAATTTGAGATGATCAGGGGAGGCAACGCGAGAAAAGAGGCTCAATACACACCTGTCCACCATGAGTTTGCGGGAGGCCCTGGAATACGACGGAACGGTGTGAAGCCAAGTATTGGCTTCAGAATCGAGAGGAAAAAACGAAATATGACATAGTAGATTGAGAGATCGACAAGTAACCTGAGGCCAAAAGTTGTGTTGAAATTGGTGGTTATGAAGTTCTGCATAAGAATGAGTACAGTCAAGAAAGTAATCCAGTATGGTTTTCGCACCTCCTTGAGCTGCCTTTTATATACCCGAGCGGACACTGCGCTACAGCATTGCCGCCTTTAGAAGCACTCCGGTTTTATTCTTGTAGGCCAGGAGGCTCCAGATTACGGACCTTTGCATTTGATTCCCGTTGTGTAATGGCGCCAGGAAGCACGGCTGTATCAGAGTTCAAAGATGCAGTCAATCTCCTCTAGATCTTGACATGTTGCGTATCGCGCCAAGAGTTGCGGGCCTGTGGTAGCTAAACCATTCGTGGTGAGCCAAACCAAAACCGCATTCCACATTGAAGAAGTACCGGAAATGATTAGACCCTCCTCTCAGCGTAGCTGCTGTTGGTCAGTGGGTCGACTGAATGGTCGCCGCGTAGATTCATATCCTTGCACCCCTAGCAAGTGTCACCCTGCCGAAAGTAGAGATCTCAACGGACGAGAATCTTTCTGTATCCTAGTAAAATTTTGAGAACGATGGAACACCTTTGAAGTGCGGTTCATGTCGCGATAATCGTGAAAACCTGAAGCTGAGGACGACAGAGGACCGTTACACGTGTGACAGTGACAGACCCAGGTCACGCGCAAAACCACAACGTTGTCTCCGACCTTCTTCAAGTCCGAGCTCAGCGCTCAGTCGAAAATTACATTTGATCGCGAGGTTTTCGCCGCTCAAAACCGACGCGCATAATCACGAACTATCGTCGGCTGCCTTCCGACGTCCATCCAGATTCCACAGACTACCACGGTCCACGATATCCACTCAATGAGGAACGAGGTCACTTTGAGTCTAACAGTCTTCAATATTTCAATTCTCAGATCAAACAGTAACAGTATACAAATCGTGCAAAAAAAACCCTGTTTTCACATCCTCAACTTATGATCATCCCCCTCCCGAACCAGTGTCGTTCTTCGTGCCTGCTCCCAAACCAGATATCAAGCTTAGGATTCTTAGGATTCTATCGTGTTCGTCTCGAGCTGGTGCTAGCGTTTTCCTCGTCTTGGTGTAATTAGTATCGGCGACAAGTGGCAGGACATCACTCGTGTACGGCAAGATAAACAAAACAGGAGAATGAAGCTCGACGAGAAACCGATTTGTGTACCTCGCATCGTAACAGGCGTAGACTATTCATGACAGATTTCTTTCGGCGCCCAACCTGCCAACATTTATTGGAAGATATACCAACTCTTTTCGACGCTCTCTTCGGAGCGTTTCTTGACGTTCTATACGACGATCAATCTTTCGATTTACAACTTTGAAATATACTTACATGATAATGACTTATCGAAGAGTAAGCTTGCGAATTGAAGTTCATACAAAGCGAAGGGCAACGAAGGTCAGATCGGAGAGATTCCCGCGAGCTTCACGCAAAATTAACGTCCCATGAGAAAGGCTCTCCTCGTCCGAGCAAGATGTAGAACATCTCGGGTGTCCAAATACTAGCGGCGCGTCTCTAGCTAATTTCTTAAGAAGCCTTCGTCTCCCGCGTGATCGATGAAGAACTCCCGGGTTCGCATTCATACTGGTCTGATTAATATTCCGAGTCTTCTTGACTTTTCTAACCGACTGGACTTGTACTCCTCCAATGTTCGACTCATCAGATACGGGACTTATTACACTCGTCGTTTTTTCTTGAATTTTGGAAGACCTCCTGGTGGACATCGTGGTAAAAAGTTAAAGAACTGGTGAAGAACGTCAGACTACCCTTCGTGTCACGTCGCGGTAGAACGGTCACCTGATAATCATGTGGGCACAGCTTTCCACCAAATTCCCTGCCACTGGCTCTGGCGACGCGACAACACTGTTCCATATCTTGAGCTGTAGCAAGCTATAGCCGGAAAACAGTAAATTAATTAGATAGTTGGCTATAATTAGTAGTATTCTGCTAGACTACCCCAAGGACTTTTTTTGTCGGTCGGTACGAGCAGCGGTATAACTGTATATTAATAACATGGCATCGTGATTAGTGCTCATGATCAGTACTTCAGGCCTCAGGAAGCTCATGTATTATACAGCTTACACACGAATCGACCCAGGATGCATAACAAAGCACGTCCAGCAGTACGGGACTATTCAAGACTTCAATTCCAAGAATCACAGACAAAAACATCAAAAAATCATCCAGCTAGGCTGGCGCTGAATCCTCGATGAAAATTGTTTCTTTACCACGTAAACGAAAAACATTTGCATCCAGACGATAACACCAATCCACATTCCTCTTCGCGTCCTCGGGGTCTATGCCATGGCTCAAAGGGGGTTTAGAGCTCTTAGCATTTACAAAAAAAAACTGAAAGGACCTACTCGGTTTGTAGATGTGTCCTAATACACAAATCCCACGGAATCGTAGTATTTGTACTGCCAGGGGGACAGTGCTTGCAAACCACAGTTCGATGGAGAACTGGGAGTGACTGCTCCTGTTCTAGGATTTGGTGTTTCGTTCCCTCATCGCAATGCGCGAGGACGAGTTTACTCCCTTGATGTTTTTTATGATAAGTCTGAAATAAATTAGCATCGCTATTGAAAGCAGAAGTCTAAATTGGAGGCGTACCACCACCATAATTGCCTCTAGCCACCTCACAAAATGCCTCCCTTCCCTTGTTTCCGCATGGAGCATGCCCGGGATTGCCACACACTCAAACAATGGATCGAGCTGATCCAAATCCTCAATGCTCCTGGGTTCAGCATCTCCACACAACGTCATCATCTCCTTTACTGGCTCAGTCAAGGTAATGTTAGGGAAGAATGCATCCTCTCGCCACTGATACCAACGGAGTTCGCAGATCGGATCAAACCCAGGCCTATTCCAGTCCGTCGTCTGCCTGTGAGAACGTGATCCATAACATCTATGCATATAGATTCTGGGTACCCAGGTACTTGTTCCACAACTTTTGCATGTAAAGATCACAGAGAGTGGTGAGTAAGTCTCAAGCTCTCTGTTTCGCAGTAGTTCTGCAAGTCCTTGGTTCTTTTTCTTGATCCATTCTCGTGCGAACCCTGCAATGTCAAAATCTTGTAAAGCTTCAACAAAATCTGCCTCAACCAACTGTTGGTCGTGCGGTGTGTTCCAGATCATATCGTCGCAGACCTTAAGGTCTGTACCGTCTAGAATGAGATTGGCCAAAGGAGGGTATACAGCCAACATGTCTTCCTCGTTCTTTTTGTCGAAAACGCTCTTGAGGAGTTCATATCGTGATGTGAGAGATTTGTGACGCTCGTTTTCAAGACGCTTCTCTTTCAACACTTGAAGACATTCAACGAGCTGGGGCTCAAGGTTGTTCCAGACTGGGCGAGTTTCGTTTTAGTGAGACACATATCGGAACGAATGATATACGTACCTCGCTCCGTCACAGGTTTGGACGGCTTAAACAAAGGAAGCGAAAGAAATTGACGATGATTGAGTTCTTTCGGCCCCCAACCTGAGGCAGATAACCTTTTAATGATTCTAGATATTCCACGTTCAATCAGCCGAAGTAAAGTCAAATGGAAGATATACTGACTCTTCACGACGCTCATTTCGGAGTGTATTTTGTTCGGCTTGACGTTTCTCACGACGATTCATTTCCCAGAAATGACATTCCCCAGCATGCTGGAAGAAAAGGGTGCATAGATGTGAGAAAATCGAACGCGCCGAGATCGTAGACACGACGCACAACTTTAATTAATTCTAAATCCTGGCGTCTCTGGATTCTCCAAGCCTGCACTGCGGACTCATCGCCTCTGATCTCCTTGTACTGGGAGAGGAGGCGTTCAAACATCGTAACAGGGAAGCAAGTACCCCGGCTATAACGCCCGCCGCCTTGATGACCACGCCAGAAATCAGATACTGATACTCTGATGATAAGGTTGTAACAGATAGACTTACTTTTACAATAGTGGTGGGGAATCGCTTCAGTCACGATAGAGATACCAGAGGGGCCGATATCCGTATGATGTTCTGCATAATGATAATAATCAAAGAACCTGTAAGACACGTCTAAAATGAGTACAATTCCTCGAAATCGCTAAGATGACGCACAACTGGCTCGTGCAGTTCTGGTGGCATCGAACTCTGCATCGCCAGATGACATTATCACATGGCGACCGGAGACAAGCCTAATAGTTGTAAGTCAGATCGGCTCAAGTCGTAACTTTGAAACAAACCTACATAGCAATGGTTATCGAAGAGTAAGCTGGCATATTGAGGTTCATTCAAATCGAAGGGTAACGGAGGCAGTTCAGGAAGGTTCTCGCGGGCTTCACGCCAGATGGATGAAGAGGAACGTCTCATGAGAAAACCTCTAAAGTCCTTGCTCGTCCGGGAAAGGTGTAAAACATCTCGGGGTTCTAGATGTTTGAATATCTGGAAATAAGAGTAAATTTTATCTCATGTTATCGACCACCGTGTATTTGTAGCCTCTTACCTCCAGCAAAATATCGAGTGGCGCTTCTTTAGCTAATTTCTCTAATAGCCCACGTTTACCGCGCGTTCGACGAAAAACTTCTGGATTTGCGTTTGTACTGGTCTGATTCCGAGTCGCTGTTGTCGCCGTTTTTGCTTTCTTGGCTTTTCTGACCGGCTGTACTTCTACTCCAATGTTTGACTCGCTGGACACATCCTGGATGAGAGAGTTGTTGGACTTGTCGCGTTTCTCTTGAATTCTGGCAGACCTCCTGCCAGTGTCGGACATGGTGGTAAAGAAGAAAGGGTCCTTGACCGATCTAAGGCGCGTGTCGCAAACTTCAAAAGCAATCACCTGATCGTGAGAGCCGCCTGTGATTGCACCGCTTTCACCATGACTCGACTCAGTCCATGGAGGTCAGTCATCCTGATCTCGAAGCAGCTTGAGTGCGGCACGCTGGAACACGACTCAGAGCTCCCGAGTCTTTCTTCCATATTCACCTTATTCCTCTCACTCGGCGGTTGAGAGCCTGTATACTCGTCGAATAACGCCTTCTCATCGTGAACCGAGCGAGTAGAATCAACGCATGGGATTCCCAAGCGCACGATGCTGGTAGTACCATTTTAAATTCACTCTCCCATAAGTAACAAGTCGGGCGTTTGCGATCTCAATCCTTCAAAGCAGATTTAGCCAATCTTCACGTCGAGCACAACCGCACCAGAAATGAAATTTTTCCGATCTCCTGACCACCACCTGATCACCAGCTTTGCCACAAATCTCCAATGCAGCGATTGTTATCTATCTCCTCGACCAAAACGCTCTACTCAAAAGGAACCACGACCCACAGCCTTGCTCTCGCTGCTGAACATTTCCCCGGATTCAACCGTTCTTCACGGCGCCGGAGACGAAGGGGAAAAAACAGCATCTTCCAATCTATTCTTTGTCCACCCGCGCTTCTTTGATCTTATACAACACCGGTTGTGTTCCAAGGCCCACCTGGCTCCAACTGGTGACCCGATACCCAACGACCGCTACCTAGATCCAAACTTCTACCCACAACAGCTGATAATCCTTCCTCCTTTCCACGGGTCGTCCGTCACGGTGGGAGCGACAACACAGTCCCGGAATGGGCAAGTGTACAGGATTATAGGGGCCGCTTCTGGGGTTCTAGAATCACGGGCTTATGCGGAAACTTCGAATTGCATGATACAGCTACCAGACCGACTACGATTGGTATACTCTAGAAATCAATGACAGGGTATGGATGCGCGCGCTTTCGAGAACATCAATTACAAAGCCGCCTATAACGACGGGGCGCATTGTAGTAGGTATGAGACTTCGAAGCGGTGTGATTTCCGTGGATAATGCGGCAATCCCAACGGGGGGTGTTGCGATGAATTATGCGGATCACTAGTATAATGCACCGGATCACTTGTTCGAAACTTTGAAAACACTGAAATTTCAGATAGTACTGGAGTGCGAACGTTAGGAAGGATGGGACGGGAATGACTCGGAGGGCTAGAAATCTGGTTGGATGGATGGGTCGGTGACCGTCTGACGTGGAAAAATTCAAATATATATTGTAGACCGTTATGACTTTTGACATAGTTCCCACTTATCCGAGTGACCAAGAGACCCAGCCTGAATTCGATTTCCTCAAACTGCGCACGCCAATGTGATAAGTGACGGAATAACACGTTTCAAATCTAGATTCAAACCGTTGATGCCGGAGTACGATACGAGCATGATTGGAAGGGGAGTTTGCGGGGAGCGCTGATGAATCGAATCTCGATGAATGATCGACAACTTGAAGGAAACGATGCCCAGTGGTCGGGCCAGTGAGAAAAAAAATAATCGGTGAGGAAACCAGTTCGCAATAAGAGCAACAGTAACAGTACAAGTACACATTACACCTGTTACAAGACCAGCTAAAGAGACCAGCTCACTTCCCCCCCAATCAACGCCTCAATAGATCGAGTCGGCTTTAACCTTGCTCTCTTTCTTCTCTTTCTCTTGCCTGTACTGCTTACGCAGGAAATACAACCCACCACCATAAATGACCGGGAAAGACTGTTTTGAATCAACGTCAGTTCAACCACCGCTCTTACAGGGGAGAGGAGAAACGTGAGACGCACTATGACCGAACCGAGCCACATGGTATCCACCATCGCTGGAAGGTCTCCGCGTCCCGTTGCCACTGGCCACTCGTACTTGTATCCAGTTCGGACTTGCCAGAACCCAAGTCCGATAATAAGAAGTCCGAATACGGCATGGAAGTAGTTCTGGATTGGCCTTGACTTCGGCCACGGGTTGGCAGGTTTGAAAAAATGAACGATCCCTCCAAGCGAGCATTGAAGGAGGTAGAGAATAAATATGACGATCCCCCATATCTATGTGATGTGCAGTTTATAGTGAGCCAATACAATCGGGAAGGTGAGGTGAACGTTCCAAACCTTGTGCGTAGAATCAAGATGAGTTGCCTGGGCTTCAGCTACAGACGCAATCCCCAGAATTACTCCAACGACGATAGTGATACCCGCTAAACGAGGATAAAAAAGTCCAATTTCAGCAAAAAACAAACACCAAAGTCCAATTACGAACCCAACACCCATTGATGAATCCAATGTAATTTAAACCAAGAATTCGAAAACGTCCTAAGTAACCGCGCAGACATTGCACCTCCGGGTAAAAAGAACAGAAACGCAGCGCCACAGATAAATGCATGAGCCACGATGATTTTCTGATAAGGTACAAATGGGATATTTGGCGCTGCGCTGGTGTTAGCGCCCGATGTGGAATTCGATCCAGCTGTGAGGGTTTTTGAAAGATCTAGGGCAGTCACGCCTTGACCGGTATGTTTCACGATGGAGGCACTGGGATCGGATGATCCTGGGTTTGTTGATGAAAATGCCCAAATAAGGGTCTGAGTCGTTTGGCCGTCGTGCTAGGTGGGAGATCGTTGAGGACGGCGTTGATGGGGGATATTGAATGAGGATTCAGGGATTCTTCAAAGTCGTAAAATAAACTCACGGGGACTGTGAAAGCATATTTGATATCCGATCCTGTCACCTGCATTAGGGATGGGTTCATTAGCATCCTCTTACCAACTGAGGGGGGGAGGGGGCAGGAATGCACTCACAGAGCTGCCATTTGTTGATAATGAAGCGGCCCTCGGCGGATTAGCGACCACTTGGGGCGGAGCGTAGGAGGATGATTGACGTTGCGACAGTGTGACACTTCCATCCTTGTTCGCCCACATTATCACCATCGGGGAGTTCTGCATTGATTGTCCGAAACCCCTTAATAGACGGCCGTAGTAATTAGGCATAGATTCCAGGGTAGCAAAAGAATGCCGAGGTACGAGAATCTTACATGGCCATATATCCTGGTGTTCCCTGTTCACTGGATAAAACATCTGTATGCAAAGAATTTCTCGATCAGTTTCTGCTTATTCCATGGACCCAGACGCGGAGAGGGAGACTGACATTCGACCTCTGACCCTTTCAAAGTGGCCGAGATGCACATGAACTGTGAATTGACATCAACAGGAGCGAAGAATACTGCTTCATAGAAATACACTACCGATGAGCAGCTGGAATCTCCTGTTGCAGCCTGGGCAGTCAACTGCCGTGTTTCCTAGAAAGGGGTCAGTTCAGAAAAGAAGGAATGTACTACAACGAGTCTGAACGGACCTTGAGCGCGCTGCCAGCAACGCGACCGATTTGAGTGAAGGCAAGAGCCACGGCCCAAGTTAGAACGGAAACCAACATTGTGTAGATTCGTGGAGGGAAAAAACCTAGATAACTGCACGATGTTAAATACCACGACGTTGCGCAGTCATTTGTTACTATTGTAGTCGAAGTCAGTCTGATTTTCCGTTAAGAGCAACGGTATAATAAACATCTACCGTAACCGTAACTTCCAGCCAGCCAATCGAAACGTGCTCTTTTGGTCCTCTATAATTATGCGATGGACCGGACTTGCATCATTCCCAACCTTGTTTTTTTTATCAAAAACTACTTCCACTTGATCCACCACGTTGTGTTTGAGTCACCCATCCCAACAAAAGTCAATAAATAGGTTCCATCCCATTGACTGCACGCATTAACTTTCTCGTTACAAAAGTACCCAGGGATTATCGCGAGGAGCCCCTCGATGGAGAAAAAGAAATTGTCTTGACGTTCATCGTGGGACGACGAATCGACCGAGATTAACGTACGTCACGATGGTCAGATATTGTCTACAGCAACAGGCGGCAACGCGCCAACGTACATAGCAACCCGTCTGAGTCCTTGCAACATTGTATGTATACCCCAGATTTTCCGCAGTAGTACGACCCATTACTCTTGGTACTAGCGACCGCAAGTAGAGCTCTTGTGTTTTATCTTTTTCCGTAGTTGCAAGACGGCCCAGGGTGGAGTCTAGAATTCATGACCTTAACTCTTTTAACTAGTCTCCTTGGATAGGATGACAGCGGTAAAACAGCCGGTGTGACAGGAATTCCAGCTCTTTGCTCGGTCAGACTCCATCGAGTTTCACGGGTTGAGGATGAAGACAATCGAACGGCGTATCGACCTTCCATGACCAGTGGACTCTTCGCTTCACGTCTTTCTCATCAACGCCATGGCTGATTTTGTACGATCAGCAGGAATGGGGGCTGATAGAACGAGTACGTACCGAGACTTTAGATGTCCTAGAATAGTCTCCGCCATCCGGTCACCAGAAGGAGGAGCCTTACAATACCGACATATGACGTCCTTGGAGTATACAGAGGATACTTCCTTGTTGAAAATTGCCGTCAACGTCGCCTCATCTTCGACCAGAGAAAAGGAGTGCCCTGTAAACGGATGCGCGATCTGCATAGAGGTAAATAACAAGAACGATCTAACGAAATAAGACATACCGCTCGTGTCCATCGAAAGAAGGAATCGCATTCGACGCATCGCAGCACCGGATCCCTCTTGTCAACACCCTTCAAATCCTCTTCACCGCACAGATCTTTGACCATCGCACAGTACTTCGATCCTTCTTCGGAATAGTCCAGAAGACTCGGAGACCAGGTTGCCCAACCGAAATCTTCAAACGGGTTGAAATGAGTACTACGTTCCCACTTTGGTCCGCAAGTGGAAGTATCAGTTTCGAGCCGAGGTTCCAGACGTAGAGCCTAGGTAGCCAAAGCACTTCTTGACATTTTGCACACCGAAAGATTGCTCCCTCGATCGCACCTTGGTGACCGATACTTTTACTTCGCAGCCCTTCGAGGATTGTAGTCTTCCATCTGTCCACGATATCCTTGAGATCGATTTCGTGGAGTAAGCAGTGAATGAGTTGGGCATGGGTGATTTGCTGATCATTCGGTGTGTTCCAGATGAGATCGTTGATCGCGCTGACGTCTGGGGATAATATGAAGTCGCCTATGGGAGGATACACATGATTCGGGGACTTCGTTTGCATTTTGCAGTGAAAGGCATAGACGGTTTGCAAGTCCTTATGTCGTGAAGCGTAGACCTGACCGTGCCTTCGCGTTTGAATCTCTTGAAGGTGCTCGATAAGGGCGGTTTTGATAATGTCCCATTCTGTGAACGAGAATATCGTGAATAGCGCATCAGAAGAGGATATGCAGACACACCTCGGTCCGTAAGATCCTTCGACCGATTCACTAAGGGGTGCTCTGAGAAGTCGCGGTGCATAAGATCTTCCGTATTCCAGCCTGACGCTGACAGTCGCTTCCTGATCCTGCAAGACGAAGTCAATAACCAACCCATTGAAAAACAAACTGCACTAAACTCGTCTCGTCTGCGACGAACGGGTGCAAGGTCTTCCCACTGGCGATGTAGCACAGCGGATACTGCCCTACTTTGATGCCATTGACTGGCTTGAGAAGTAAACTGGTAGAAATTGAATCAGTCATTATCGAAAAGGGGATAATGAATGCCATGCCTTCCGCAAACTTTCATACTCCTTTTTCTTCGCGAGCTCCCACTTTTGAAATTTGTCCGAATCGTCTTTCACTTCCATGTACTCGAGGCGGAAGCCCTTGACTATCGAAGGAATATAACCTACTTCTCCCCCCAATATCTTTCCTGTTGAAAAAAAGGAACGAGCTTGAGAGTTGCATAATGCAGAGTGAAAAATGACGTACGGTCACGAAGGTGAGGCATGTAACCTCCTGAAATGGCCCTCTGCATCATATTCAACACATCTTCATTCCAGTTCTTCAGCTTTGAAAGCTCTTCCATGGAAAAAAATCTGAGAATAATGAGAGGTGAAACAGACAATCTTCTCTGAGGCACTCACAACTTCTGCGCACAGCTCTTATGACAGCGTATAAAGCACTCCCAAACAAAGTAGTCGCACGGGCCACGGTAACATCCCTTAAGATCCGAGAATAAGAACGACGAAACGACAGAACACATCGAGCTTAAGGGTTACCTGGCAGGTCGGGTCGAAGACGAAATGAGCATAGCGAGGTTCACTCAAGTTGGGAGGTAGAGGTGGTAGTCCGGATACATTTGCAAGGGCAGCACGCCAAATTGGCCTTGCTGAAGGGGACATGAGTGTTGCTCGAAACATTTTGTTCGTGCGCGAGAGGTTGATTATGTCCAACGGTTCAAGGTGACTGAAAACCTGCAAAAAAAAACGAAACAAAGTCAAATCCCAATACCCAGTTTCCGCAATCCAGCTCCATACCTCCAGCACAACGTCCATTGGTGCCTCTTTGGCCAATTTCTCGAGGGGTCCTTTGAGCTTCCTGCCACATCTCTCCTTCATAACATCGACCTTCTGCGATTTCGAGACTGCTTTGACCTTCGAATGAGGTGTTGTTATTTTCTGGACCTTCTTCTTGGGCTTGACATCTTCAGAAACCTCCTGTTGATTTTCCTGTATCCTCGTGGACCTTCTCATCCCGTTGGATCGATGATAATAGACTGGCAAAAATTAAGCCGTTGCTTGTTTAAAAAATAGTTGAGGAGGTGTCTGTACCCTGAGAGTCAGTGGGCGAACCGTATAGGTACCCCTGAGAGATGGGTAAACAGCCACTATTTATGCCGTTTCGGGGTCATCGGACAGTCAAAGCTGCCTGCCAGTACCATCCAGGTCGTCTTGGTGTAAAAGGGAGTGAAAGGTGGTGGGGTCTGGCTGCTGTCCTGATCTGCGAACTCGATTGCCCGAAAAAAGCAAGACTCGATGACCCCGAAACCTTTTTTATTCGCAAACACCGACAGTAGAATAAAGCTTTCAGTAATCGCTTGACACACTGTTGGTGGGGCCGTAAATCGAGGATGAAAAAAAAAACACGTCGTGATACTATCTCTTCTCTGAGCTTCATCGTTCATTTTTTCCTTCTTCACGCAGCGGCACACTTGGTCATAAATAACTCAGGCCTAACTCTACCAACCCGTACACTGAATTTGCGTCAAAGAAAAAAAAGTATTATTCAATTACGAAATATGTCACAAAACATTCCTGACAACAATGAGCTCAGAGTGTTTCAATTCATCAGGAAAACGGGTTAGGCGTTCGAGAGATAACACTAGGACTTCTCCCATACATAAACTGCTGGTATACGGATAGAAGGAGAAAAGACGTCCGTTTGCAGACGGTAACACCAATGCACATTTTTCTCCGCATTGTCGGGGTGTATCCCATGCCTGTGTGCAAGCTTTTTTAAAATCACCAGTAGTTGAAAAGTTAAGAAGAACGTACTTGGCATATAGATGTGTCCTAATGTCCAAATCCGGCAGCTCAACTTCCAGTCCCCCAGTCGGACATTCCTTGCAAACCGTATCTTCACAGCAGATGGGGTGATGCCCCTCATTTTCCGAGACGAGGCTTTCTATTTTTCTGTCACGAATCTCGCGAATGAGCTTGCACCGCCCCTGTAAACGAAAGCAAAAACACCCCAAGTTCAATCAACACAAGCGTTCAGCAGCTAAAACTGAGATCGTACCATAATTGCCTCCGTCCATCGCATACAATACTTCGCTCCCCTGGGCGTTTCGGCAACAATGGGCACACACTCAAGTACCGGATCAGCCTGATCCAATTCCTCGACGCTCTCGAGTCCACACAAACTCATGACCTCGTTTACTCGCTTAGTTCGTTGAACATCAAGAGAAAACCCATCTCCTCGCCATTGATGCCAACCAAGCTCGCGAAATGGATCAAATCCAGGCTTATTCCAGCCCGTCGGATGATCAGGAAGTGGATGTTGACACTGGTGCGTATAGATCCTCGGTACCCAGGTCTTTTTTTCACAGCTCTCGCATGTAAAAATTGTAGAACGTAACTGGTAAGTATCGAGTTCTTTGTTTCTTAGCAGTTTTTCAAGTTCTTGACTCTTTTCTTGGACCCATTTCTGCGTGAACCCTACAATGTCGAACTCTTGTAAAGCGCTAATGAATTGCGACTTGACCAATCGTTGGCGGTGCGGGGTTTTCCAAATCATATCATCTATGACTTTGTAGTCCGCGCCGTTCAGAATGAACTCGGCTATCGGAGGGTATACACCCAACACGTCTCCGCCCGTCTTTTCATCGTAGGCATTTTTGAGGAGCCCATATCGTGATAAGAGAGATCCACGGCATTCGATTCCGAGACGCTTCTCCTTTAGTGCTTGAAGACATTCAACGAGCTGGGGCTCAAGGTTGTTCCAAACTGGGCGAGTTTCGTTTTAGTATAACACGTATCGGAACGAACGAGAAAATGATATACGTACCTCGCTCTGTCACAGGTTTGGACTGCTTAACCAAAGGGTGTGAAAGAAACTCGCGATGTTTGAGTTCTTTCGGCCCCCAGCCTAAGGCAGATAACCTTTTGATGATTCTAGATATTACACGTTCGATCAACCGAAGTATAAGTCGAATGGAAGATATACTGACTCTTTACGACGCTTATTTCGGAGTGTTTGTTGTTCGGTTTGATGTTTCCCACGACGATTCTTTTCCCAGATACGGCATTGCTCAGCATGCTGAAAGAAAAGAGTGCAAAGGTGTGAGAGAATCGGATAGGAAAACGAGTGAGAGAAAGGAAAAGACCATGAGTGTATCAACACACCTCTCTAATTGATTCTAAATCTTGGCGTCTCTGGCTAGTCCAATCCTTCACTGCGGACTTGTCACTTCTAATTTCCTTATATTGGGAGAGAAGGCGCTCCACAATCGGAACAGGCCAGTAGTCATCATAGTAGCCCTTTTGTACTTGACGCCGTATTAGAGACCGGATGCTCTCAGGAAAAACCTATTGAAAGGCTCACATGTTCCATTGTAACAAGGAGTTACCCTAGTTACAGTACAGATATCCGAGAGGTCCACATCTTGATGAAGATCTTCATACTCGTCCTGAGCGAGAAAACTAAAGGATACGTAGATGAGATGGGCACCAATCCTCAAAATGACAAACTCGGCGTACAGTTCGTTCATGCAACCCTTGTGGCATCGGACTCTGCATTCCCAAATGATATTGTCGCATGGAGAGCGAAGACATGACTATTCAGCGTAGTCAGCATCATTTCAACAAGAGATGGTCATGACTGAAGGGCGGACTCACATAACAAAAATTATCGAAGAGCAAGCTCGCGTATTGAGGTTCATTCAAATCGCAGGGCAAAGGAGGCAGATCCGAACAATTCTCGCGAGCTTTACGCCAAATAGGAGAGGAAGAATGTTTCAAGAGATACTCTCTTAGTTCTTTGCTCGTTCGAGAAAGATTTAAGATATCTTGGGGCTCCAGATATATGTATATCTGAGAACAAAAACAAAGTTCCACCCATGTTACGGCCACAAGTAGGTGCAAGCTCGTACCTCCAACAGGATATCTAACGGCGCCTCTCTAGCCAATTTCTCCAATAGCCCACGTCTACCCCTTGTTCGACGAAAGACTAGTGGGTTTGCATTCATATTGCTCTGGTTCCTATTCGTCGACGTCATCGCAGTTCTTGCTTTCTTCGCTTTTCTGGCAGGCTTGACTTGTATTTCTTCGTTTGAATCATCATACACATTCTGAGTAGAAGATTTGTCGGACTTGTTGCGTTTCTCTTGAATTCTGGCGGATCTCCTACCAGTGGTGGCCATGGTGGTAAAAAGAAGAAAGGGTCCTTGGGCGCGTGTCGCGAATTTAGAAACGATCACTGGATCGTGAGAGCGACTTGTGATTGCACTGCTTTTACCGTCTTGTCGGAACCAGTCAGGGTCCTTGGACACCTCAGGCCTCAGGCCTCAGCATTTCCGTACTCAGCTCAGTCTCGGAGCAGCTCGGGTGCTGCCTGAGCATGCTGCTGGAGATCCCTAGGACTTGTGCCCATAAAACAAATCCAGATCCTATCGGAATCATAAAACCTGGCGGATTCGATAAAAACGGCGTACGTTGTCATTGAATTGACCCCCAAAATTCACCGTTACCTATCATATTACTTCAAATTTGCCGCAAATTGCCAGCCAGCCACCATTCAGAAGCTTTGCAAAAAAAAGTAAAGGACCTGATCAGATTTCTGTTCTCAGTGACATGTAGGAAGGAAATCTTGCGAGCATCGTTTGTAATTCCACCTCTTTAGTTATACCAAGTGATCATGACATCCCATGAACAGACGCTTTTCGGATGTTACAATTCCCCAGTGAATCTCAGAAGCGCGTCAAAGTACATCAATGCGAGTAATATTGCTCTTTCAATTGCGAGGCTTTGATTTCTCGAAGCATCTGGGCAAAACGAGGCTCTATAGCTACCTAGCCTACAAAAGGTTAAGCTATGTGAGTCACATACTTTAGCAGATCGAAAAGAAACCGTCGACGAACGTTCTTCGATCGGTGAACTCTTTAGCGAGGTTGACCCACAGATCATTGTGGAACCAGCGGTAGTTAAAGCCGAGAGAGCCCTCCAGCCCACATCTTCGAGTTGGTTCTGTATCCTTCAGTGGAAGATGCGTGTTATCATCAAGGACGATGAGGGCTTTGTGAAACGCACGCGAGACGCCTCGGATGAGTACTCGTGTCTACATGCTTCAAGCCATTGCCTCCTCACCTCCTGAAGTTCCGCACACTTCCTGCTTTGGTTTCTCAACCTGGTACAATCATCTTCACCTTTATGTATTCCAGCCGCGAGCTTATTATTGTGGAAGGAAAAACCCTCTTGGCGCTCCCTTGAAGGACCTTCATGATTTCCCAGAAACCTAGACAACAAGACAACCAAGTTAGGTCTGATAGATATGAACTTACTGGCCAAACGCATGGGATGGGATTCGGGACTTCATCCCAGCCACCGCCAGATAGTCTACTGATCATCGTCGATACATCTTCTGGTTCAACAAGTATTTCAATTTCGTCCTGAAAGCGAGTTGCGTGCGACAAGTGTAGTAAATCGGGTGGCTCGAGGTACTAAAAATCTGATGAAAATCAGAAATTTTTGTTGGGAAAGAAAATTTATTCGTACCTCTGGAGCAGTTTCGTAATCGACAAGTTATGGTACTGGCCAGTTACACCTGCGTTCTCGGAACTTCGTGGTGTGGAGAACCTTGAGCTTGTTTTCTCCCTCACCGGTATCCCTTCCAACCCACCGGAGTTCATTCTGGAAACTCTTCACTCAAGACACCACAAATACCTTCCCAATTTGGAGGTTCTTGCGTAAGCAAACTATCGTGTCATGTGAGAACCGGAAGTAAATTCCGTTCTCCATTTTCCGCCCACCACATCCTCTTCTGACCCTCCCAGTCATACCCAAGCTTGTCTCTTTTCCGCGGTACTACGATGGTTATCTGCCAAAGCTAACTGGTACCACACCTTGGAACCTCTGCTGCGGGAAGCCGGTCCTGATTGCCGGCCCCATGATGATTACATAATGCAATGGGTCATTGATGCCTCGTTGCGCCAGGCCGTCTGACTTGACCAAGGTCGGTCTCTATAATCTCTGTCGTCTCCAAGGGGTGCAGAAGAGTTGGCAAGGCACGACGTGCGGTCGACAACGCGGGACCACGTAAACTCATATCCACGTCTCGCCTGCTGTCATCAATCATCCATCCAGATTCTACTTTTTTTTTCCCATACATTTTCCCACCACGACGTCCGCCAGACGACTAGCAGGGCAAAGAAGTTGACGAGAACGCGATCGGGATGGCAATGAAAATCGGGGGAGGACCGTTATTTCTCGGTCTGGAATTGGCCGTAGACCAGCTTAGAGCTACGGTTGTGGATGAGAACCTAGAGTTGGTGGGCGTAGAATGCGTGGATTTCGATACAGAGATGCCCGAGTATCAGTAAGTTGCAGATCGAATTTTTTCCGAATTTTTCTCAGTTTTTCTTTTTACTTCCAAGGACTACAGGTGGAATATTTACTTCCCCGGGAGAGGCGTACACTACGCCTGTGGAGATGTGGATTAAAGCACTCGATATGCTACTACAAAAACTCCATCAGACTTCATATCTACCAAGGATCAAGTCCATCTCAGGCTGCGCCCAACATGCTTTGGTTTGGTGGAAATCTACCGCAGTACCATCCCTTTCTTCCCTCGACCCTCATCTTCCTCTTTATACTCATTTCCCAGCACCTTGTTTCTCTCTACCCAATACCCCAACAGCACAAGATACCTCATCTCATACCCATGCATTAGCCATAGAAGCCCTTCTCGGTGGTCCCGATCGCATGGCCCAACGCGTTGGTACCTGCGCTACGGCCAGTCTCGTGGCCGCTCAGTTGCTTCGAGTAAGAGAGTCCTGGCCTCAGGAAGTCTGGGCACGTACTGGAAGAGTTCAGCTTGCGAGTGCTTTTCTCGCCAGCTTGATTTCTGGCAAGTGGGTACCCATGGGCGAATCCGAAGCTTGCGCCACTGGTATTTGGGTTCACGGTCCAGGTTCCAATGCTGCCAACGTAGTCGTTGGCAGCGGTCCCCAAGGCTACTGGGACGAGAATGTTCTAGATATTGTCGGTGGAAGTAGAGAGGAGGGTCGGAGAGTGCGTGGCTGGATGGGCGATGTAGACGTTTCGGGAGGTGCCCGTAAGATTGGCAATGTCTCTCGATATCTTGTTGACAGATTCGGATTTGAAACCGATACCATTGTCACCCCCTTCACATCTGATTACCTTGCCACGTATCTTTCGTTATGTCCCTCTCCTTTGGATGCCGTTCTCTCGTTCGGTCCCATGGACTCCTTGTTGACGCCAGCAGCACATTATTTGCCCACCAGGCTTTATAACTTATTCCCACACCCTGCACAGGAAGTGGGCGAAAAGCGAAAATATATCGCAGTCCTAACTAGTCGGCAAGTCACTTTAACTTTTTTCTCAGGCGTAGCATTGACTCACTGATTGTCTACAGGAATGCAGATGTCCCTCGAGCTCTTGTACGAGACATGTACACGAAATCCTGGAGTGCATTTGATAGACTTGTCGCAATCGTGCCCCCAGGAGGCTCTATCGGCTTAGACGATAAATTATTCTCTTACTGGCACCTTCAAGGAGACATGTTCCCGTTGGAAAGGGTTAAGGGCATCTACAGGTGCGTACTTCACGGCAATATCAATGCATAACGTGTCCCTCACGACTACAACCCAGATTTGAAACCGGTGTCAAGGTTCAAGAATTCCGTGACCTCCGTGCCAACCCAAGATGTTTAGTCGAATCACAAGTCCTCAGCTTCCGCGTCAGATGGGGACGCATGGTCGCTACGGGTGTCCTGCATCCTAATCCGCCGTCCCTAGTCCAACCCGGAACCTCTTCTCCACATCCAAGCCAAACCGCGAATCAACACCCGTTACCCACGATTATACCATCTACATCCCCGTATCTTCCTTTCAATCCCACCGATAGAAGTCCTCTTCCGAAGAGGATCATCTCCTCGGGTGCAGCTGCCAATTTCCCCGCTATTGCCAATATCGTTGGTGATGTGTTTAATGCACCTGTGTATGTACCAGCTACACAGGTTGATAGTGTCCAGCCTCCTTGGGGAAGTCCACAGAGGAATGCACCAGGCAGAGGTTTTCCGGGTCGAGCTAGTTTGGGAATGGCGTGGGTTGGAAGATGGGTTTGGGGTAAGGTTGGCTCGAGCGGAAGTGGTATTATAGGAGGAGGACGAAGTAGGAGCGGTAGCGTGAGTACAAACCCCGGGACACCTGATAGAGGTGGATCTCCTGTATGGTCAAAGGGAGGATTCGAGGAAGAGCTGAAGAGACTATTGGGGAGACGATGGATTATGAGCGGGCAGATGTGGTCGAGAACCAGTGTGGGCGCACCCACTGTGATTGGTGGACCGCTTCCAAGGTTGTTTGGTTCCTTGCTCTCTACTTTTGATTGTCCATTGATATTCTTTATGACGTTGGCAGCCTCATTGGTGGCCAACACCACTCCAAGGTTGGATTGCCCTCGAACGGTTCTTCTGTGCCCTCGACATCTACCCCCGGAACTCCAACTATAATGGGGCCTCATGGCGGTACATCGTCTCCCATTCCTCGTGGCCTAGGAAACTCCCTTGTCATTGAAGAGGAAGAGGAGGATCATCAACATCTCGCTGCTTCGACGTCTGGCTTCAGCTCTATGAGTGGCGGAAGCACAAGTAACTGGAGTATCCATTCGGGCTCCACTGCCTTCACTACTCCAGACATCAGCGTCTCACAGGGCCTGTCTGGCCTTGGAGGAATGAGTCCCAATCTGTCGGGCCTTCCGCCCGGTATTGTGACAAATGGACAGCAGGTTGCTCAATCATCGCAACCTCCCAATTCGAACGCAACATCAAACCCGACGCCTCTGACTCCTGTCGTAGCTCTTCAAACGGGAGAGAGCGAGGCACAACTAGGTCTGGCAAGGGTGGCAGAGCCGGACGTAGATGCTTTCTTAACTTATGCAGCCCTCGTGCCCGAGTTCTGCCGTTTAGAAGGAATGTTGATCAAGGGTGTGGTTTAAATACACACCGGTAAAATTACTTTCACAAATCGAAACGACGATAATTTTTCTTTTCCCCCTCTTCCTAGGTAAATCATTCTGACATATGCGTCTATTCCAAAAGGATGACGGACGGACCGTCAATTTACAAATAAGCTTTGCTGTCCAACGTTCCTTTCCACGTCGGCATTCATCCACACTGCTGTATCTCTCTTTCCTCTTTCCCGCACTCGTCGTTTTCCCTCCCATTTTTCCAGTCGTCAGTTACGTCGTCAATTCCTGTTTTTGGTTTTGCTCTATATGCTGTTTCGAACTACTCTGTATTGCTTTCTGCCTGCAGCTAACTCTTCAATCTATACAAATCGTCCTTTGTGGATTTTTTCCGTGCTCCCGATATTTCAAAAAAAAAGTAGCAATACATACCCTCTCTTCTGTCTTTCCTGTGTCACCTTATTGCCTACAATCTCGGAATAGATACTTATCACGGAACTTGATATGTTGCAGTTTGCGAAATGTTGCAGTTCAAGGGCCTTACATGATATTGGACCCCTAGGCCTACGTCTTTAATGTGGCCTTTGCGGGGAGACGATTCCTATTAATTAACATAAAGGGTTAGGGTTACATAAGTCCCTATTATCGTGTGAAGTTCGACTGAGCAACTCCTGTGGCACCCCATCACGATGGCTCGAAATTCTCGGTCTGTGAGTTTAAAAAACCGAGCACAGGATACAGATGTTACCCAATTAACGAGCACCCCAATGAAGAAGAAAGCGAGGACCGCGGCAAATCGTTTTGGAAATACAGATCTGGCAGTACCTGTATCTGGACGACCACGCACTAAACGAGGCTCGTTGAACAGGATTGTAGAAGATATACCCTTGGATGTTGCTCTGGAGGTACGAGATAATTTGGCACATTTATTGATCATAATATCGATAAACCTCTTTTTCAGATTTTCAAGCACCTAGAGCCACTCGATCTGCTACACTTGTCGCGTACGAGCCGCGCTTTACGAACCATTCTCATGTGTCGTGGAACTTCGCGTCAAGTTTGGGTAGCTGCTCGTGCTAATATCGTTGGCCCTCCGTCGATCCCTGACGACATGAGCGAACCGAGTTACGCGTCCTTCGCCTTTGAGCCCATTTGCTATGCTTGTCGTCGTGGCCCGTGCCAGTATATTGTTTGGGATTTCAGAATGCATTGTCACGACAGCTGCGCCCCAAAAGTGTACGTGTTCTCAATACATTATCGAAACCGTGATTGCTTAGATAAAGTTGAATCCAGATTCTATACGCAAGATGAACTAAAGAAGTTAAAAAATTGGTCGCAAAACATATCAACAATGATTAGAACTCTGTCGGGAACTGGTCCCAGGAAGTGTCTGGACTGCATTCCTTGCCTTCGGAGCGATGATGGTAAGGCCGTGAACCTCCCCTCGATGGTACTCAAAAATGTGACATGATCATTTAGGTTACTGGAACGCTCGCAAAGCTCTCGGAGGAGAAAGAGGATATCTTCCTTCGGTAATAAAAAGCCTGCGGCTTGAATACATGGAAGTAAAGGACAAGAAAGAGAGGCTAAGACAATGGAAACACAACAAAGCAAAAGAGTATTCTAAACGTCAGAAGGTGAGTAGGCCAATTACTCCAGAATCGTGAACTTTGCCTATGGGTCGCCATCTCTCCAGTGGAATGAGCAGTTTAAGAAATGGTATAAAGCACGTAGAAAAGAAAGGTCATACGAGGCGGACTCGGTTCGCGATGATAGGCTTCTCGCGTACGTGGCCTATGACTGCTCGCCTTTTGGTTCTAACATCTACCTCCCCTCCCTATAGCATAAAGGATAAACTCGAAAGCTTAGGCTGGGAAGTTATCGATTTCGACGATGAACGATTTCGGAAACATCCATGGGTCAACCAACCAAAACCGCTGACCGAACAAAGTATGGCAGTTGATACCCCGTCCATCTACAAGATTAACGTCTTCTCAATCCCCCTTTTTTTTCTTGTAGGCTGGAATAACATGGTGCCGCGTTTTGCTGAATTGTTAGAGGAAATCAAAACTGCACGATTGGAAGAAAACTGCATGTCTCGTCTGAAAACGCTCAAGTTCGCCTATGACACGCGGCGCGAAAATCTGATCAGGGACAAAGATCGAATGGTGATACCCTTTCTAGATTTCATCTTATCGCCTGATGCAGAAGGCCTGTTGGACGCAACAACGTTTGGAGTACCTGATCCCTTGATGCCGCTGTGCGACAGTGAAATCGAACAATTCAGATCCCTGGTTACACAACTTGACCACGAGAACATTTCCAAAGATTGGTTGGCGCGTAAGGGGGTTGAATTACAAGCAATGCTCAACAAGAACACGCGTTCCCCGCTCTCTACAGTCATATTCAAGTGTAAAGGGTGTCAGTCTACACTTTGGACGCCTCAGATATATGCACACTTCTGTCAGGCCTACGCTGACCGCTATTCTTCAGAAGCAGTTTCCGACTGGAAATGGACGCAATGCAACCCTTTTTACTCGAATTCCGACTATCAAATCCATGATGTCGTATGGGAGGCAGAGAATTTTGCATATGATTCGGCCCGCACCACGTTCGTCAAACAGATCATGGACTTGTGTGGCGCTGGCGACCTCACGGAGCTGGAGGAAATTGATCCATTATTGGAATGTTTGGACTGTCCCCGTGGCCGCACCCTGGGACAGAGGGCTTTTTTCAGGTGGCAAACAGCTGTAAGTGCAACGATCGAAATGTGTTTTATCGTTCCGAAAGGGTACTCACATGTAGTCCTGTTGTAGGTGACCTCCCATCATCGTTACAAGACTACAAAAACCCACACTTTATCCATCACCTTCGATGCGGAGACGAGAACCAAAGCGGAGAAGATCGAGAATAAGATATTGTCTGAAACGATACCGCTCTCGCGTGTGGTCTGCAAACTCTGTCTTTCAGACTCGTCGTCAACCCATAAACCCGTGAATAAATATCACCCAGTCGGTGTGCATATGTTATCATGGTGAGCTTGAAACCCCCCTTCGATTCTCTTTCCCATTTCTCACTCTAGTGTTACAAGCCACAAAGTGGCCAAATCGAAGGTGAAAAGAGGGGTTCATTGGTCATGGAGAACGTTTCCTGAATCTAGATACGCTCAAGTTGGCTCTTACTCCCCACTCACATGGGTCCCTCGTAACGAATAACCTGAAGGATCCGAGTCATAAGAGACCTGTTCTGTCTCCGTTGTTTTATGCGTTCTTGACCCAGTTCAAACCATGATTTTACATCTCTTTCACGCAGTTGGTCGATTTTAGGACATCTTTAGTACATGGAAGATGAGATAGTACCCTTCCGAATTCCCTTGTCTTGTATCTTCTTGCCCATGTTCTTCCCCGTACGGCACTACGTCCTGTACTTTTTACGAATCCCTTCGTATACAACTTTCTCTTGGTCAGGCAATGCCAGCTTTAGAAAGAACCGTGAATTCGAAAGTATATTTAACAAAACGATTGAGAGATGGCAAAAACCACTGGTGTGATAGCAACGATATGGTCGGAATTCATAAAAGAGGTCTGTTCAGGGTACTCCGCTACAAATACCAGCGTGACATCGTCGCTCCTAACGATGGGCCCTACCCAATTTCAGATCTTCCATTACAGACATCTGAGCAGTTCCGAAAAAACCAATGTTCGGATTCCTGAGGCCTGAGGCCTGAACCCTCATTCATGCGATTCTATTGCATAGCTGCATAGCAACTCGACCTTTCTCCGAATCCCTCCAAATCTACTCCTTTTGGCAAATAATCTACGTTACACCAACCAAAACAACCAACAACAAAAATTCCAATCCCCAAAAGACGAAGACGAACGGAAACCTGCGTGTTACCCATCCAAAGTGCTCTTCCTACCAAGCGAGGGGCACAAAAAAGAATCTACTCGTCCCCCTCCCCTTCCGTTGCCGAGACCGGATGCCTCTTCCTCCACTCGGCCAACCCTTTTTCAAACGTCTGATTGTCCATTCCGTTCCTCACTAAACAGAACGTTACACCTGTGAAAATCGAAAAATCAAATCGGCGTCAGATACAATAAGTCGAATCGTCCTCAAAAATCAGACGAAGCTACAACAAAAAATCCTCACCTAACTGTTCAGTTTCTTTATTTCGGTGCTCGTCATCGTAAAAGACCTAGTTGGAGTAAGACAAAAAGAGAAGGAGGAGGTTCAGTGTCTTGTCGTAGGTATAAAGCATGAAATTTCACGAAGGCGACCGCACCATTTCCGAATAAGGTATTCCCGTTTTCTCGTGTAACCGCTTCATATGAGTCAACTTGGAGCCTGCCCCCCCCCCACAAACGCGGTTGAAAGGGTTAGCTCGAGGGAGGAGGAAACCACCTCACACGTACCGGGGTAAATCTCTGACTGATCAAAGAAATCTATCGCTTTCTCAGCTCTCTCGTCCGACTTTGAAGGTGGTGGTACGAGAAGTAACTGTAATGCCTGTCTCGCTCTAACACGAAGTGAGCTCCGACTTGCAACAGAATCGATTATCAACAGGTGAAAACTCACAGCGCACTCGCAGAAGTTCTCGACGCAACAGCGATCTTCACCCCTTCTTTCCGTAACCTATGCAATATCCCCGGAACGTGCTTGTAAAATGAAACCGTTTCTCCGTATCTGTTATTTCGAAAGAGGGGGGGTTTCGAGGCACGTTTCAATAAATCGGATTCGTTTCGTCATCGTAAGAAAGCAAAGAAAAATTCGTTCACTTGTCCAATACTTCGTTGTGAGTGTTTTTCTCTCTACGAAGAGGTCCTGAGAAAAGACTATCAGAGCTCTGATGCGGTGTAGTATGAATAGGCGTACCTGTAACGTGTGTGTCGATCCATAGGTCCCATAAAGTGTAACTGTGGAAGTAATAGATCCAGCTAGAACGGCCTTGGAGGACCAGGTTCGGTGTTTTACTCACTCTAGATCGAATACGACTAGCTTTGGCATCCTGTTGGACATGTTGAAGATAGAGCTAGTAGGAGGTCAAGATTTCGATAGTGGTGGTTAGAGGAGGATGCAGTCAGGGTGCGGGACCGCAGCGCTACATGAGCGGTCGATGACATAGACAGTCACAATTTGAATGATCTCTGATGAAACCGGCTCGTCTGTCGAGCACAAAACTATAGAGCTGTAGATAGATTACAATACGATTTACATGCAAGATAGGGCATCTATGTAGATAAATAGAGGTAGAGCTGGGGCAGACAGAGGGGGGAGGTAATCTGCGAAACCAGTCGTATTTCAGCACACAAACCGTGTCTGGTGTGGATCCTAGCCCTCCATCAATCGATCCCACTTGCTTAGACATGAGTATCCGTCGTAATCTGTTCACAAATAACATGAGAAAAAACCACAAATAACATGAGAAAAAACGACAAATAACAAACAAGAAAACTCACCAAAGCTGTTGTCTCTATTACATCCACACCGCCCACGCTCCCAACTCTCCTCCTTCTTCGGACAGTGCGAGTACGGGTTATGCTCGTACCCTATCTCATCGAAAAAGTGGATTTGATCTTTTTTGGCAAAAAGTGCAGCGGCTATTGAATGAACGGGAGCATCTCCCCAGCGCTGTACATCGAATTGATCAACAAAGAAGGAAAGTAAGACACCAAGTGAGACCCTTCGTACCTCGTAGTAAAACCCGCCCGTGCTGTCAAGGTATTCAAAGAACGCGGTGTAGGCTGGTCCTCGCCAAAAGTTCATATCTGCGATCTCGAAATTGGACCAAACTAGAGAGGCCATTTCAGCGATGAACACACGAAGGAAAGGAGAAACGTACAATGACAAAGATTGTAGGTCTGCCCCCCGTTTTCAGACATGAATCCCATGGCGTTGTCTTCAGCGACAAACTCTGGGTGAAGTTTCATAAATTCTGGAAGTGACGGGGTCAACGAAATAACGACAAGGAGTCGAGAATTCTAGGTACCTCGAACGTGACTCCATAATGTCGGTATCGTCTTCTCGAACTCGTACATGGTGATAGTGAAGCCTTGAAACGAATGAGATGAATACCCCAAGATGCACAGATCAAGTCAGAAACTTACCGTAGATTTTATTATGGTCTTCCATGAACAAGAAAGGATCAAAGTTGACATCACAATGGTAGTGAACGTCTGGCCTACGGGATAGTGTGAATATAGAGCAACATACGACAACAGGCACCTCGTCGTCAAGTGGTGGGAAACGTACTCTATACGCCAATACCAACGGTACTTGAGCATGAGAGGATGGCGGAAGAAAAACTGAAAAACAAGAACGATGAGGCGAGATGCAACGGGCTGTCGAAAGGATGAGAGACTGACTCCCGAGTTGAATCTGCACATATTCCGATACGACAAACTTCCTGCTCATGCGCATTCGGGGTCAATGAAGCAACACGAGTGCACGGTCGACTTTTCACTCACCCCCGTAGATAACGCCGTCGTCTTCCAACTTTTTCCTTCCTGCGGTTGCTTTCTCCTCATCTATCCAATCCGGTTGGAACCAGTCACCATGAGGTATAACACCAAACTCGACCGAGGAGGTAATAACATTGGAAACACGTCTTTCAGGGCCGAAATGAGAAGATCGAGAACGCAGAAATTTACGAAACGGGTTACTCACTTTTTAAATTCTTCTGTGAAAGGTACCTCGTTTAAGATAACATAAGGGTACCGGTGAACCCTGTTGAATCTGTCCTCCATCCTCCTGATACTCCTAACTGTGTTCTCCAAATCGGTGTTCCGTGCCAAAACGACAAACGTAGCATTGGCTTTACGGTTGAGTGATAGCGTTCCGTTGTTCAACTCGATGTATTCGTCTGGCACTGAATATCTTTCTGCTGCCGTTCCTCCTCGGAAATGAGAAGCGATGTTGTCGAATGAAGTGACTTGACCGTATTTTTCATGAGTGAAGCTGAGAATCCAATGAAGAGAGAACTGTCAAGAGAAGAAGAAAAAAGTCAGTTGCCTACTCAATTTTTTTGTTGATTGGGGACGCACCAAAATCCCAAGTACGAGCAAGATATATCTCCCTGTCGTATTCATTCTCCCTTTCCTCGTCAGGTGAACTTGAGGGGTTCCGAAAAAAGATTAGGGGAGCCTTTTAGTGTATTTAAAGCGAGCAATTAATAGTGTAAACAGTTCTCGGAAGGGGTTGATGATGGTGGTAAGAGGGACAGGGTCAGGGGGCTGATCTGAGCTAACCGGCGTGGGCAAACAATCAGGCGAAATCTCGGGGCCCTTCTGCTGTCTGGGGCTATGCCCCTGGCCATGGCTATCCTCCACGTTCGATAACTCAATTCCGTTCCATTCTCGGTAACCTCGGTGGACTCAGCGTTCAGCTCCCACTCCATATATATGGTTGCCAATGAATAGGATTACTGATTGACTTGAATAGCCCAAAAATCTTGTCTAACGACAACAATCGGTCTGCTCCCAAACTCGCGCAATCTATGCTCTGGGCGACCCTCCTCGGTTTACTCGTAGCGGTGATTTGGGAATGGGAGGTAGCGGAGAGTCGAGCCGTCACGGTGAAGAACAATTGCGGTTTTACCATCTGGTGTGTGGTCGTTTTCCGAAAATTCATCGTAGATCTGGAAAGTATCGTTCTAAATCGCGTCACCTAGGCCCTCAGTTCGTATTTTTTTCTCTGGAAGCATTAATGTCAATAATGATAATTTACAAAAGGTGTACACGGACCCAAACATCAACGGGGGAAATGTTAAATTGGATCAACCGACTGGGTGAGAGACGCCACTAAACTTCTGGTCCGTGTATCTGACATTTGAACCATGCAGATGGGAAGCCCCGGCAGGCTCCAGCGTGACGTTCAATATGCCTTCGAATTGGACGGCTGGAATGATATGGGTCAGTTCGGGATTATGAACCAAAAAAAAAAAAAAAGTAGCGACTAACTCGATAACGACTACCCAGGGCCGTAGAGAATGCAACTTTTCCGGTTCCTCGCAGAGTTCTTCCACTTCGTGCGTCAGCGGTGCTTGTCCAGGCGGCCTAGTGTGTACATCCCCGGTACGAAAGTTTACATCTCCTCATAACTGCACTCATAACCTACTGTGGTTTGCTACAGGGTGTTCCTCCCATAACAAAAGCCGAGTTCACGCTCAGCTCACAAGGAGATTTTTACGACGTCTCAATGACAGATGGATTCAACCTTCCGATACAAATCACCAACAACCAGAAATGCCCCGTAGCTTCGTGTCCAGTTGATCTGAACGCGGCTTGTCCATCTCAGTTGAAAGGAGGCACCACTCAAGACGGCTCTACCGCCTCTTGCAAAAGCTCTTGTTTTGCTAATCTGGACGGTAAACAAGGTGAGGCGTTATCCTTTACTAGTCGCATAGGTCTAAAAGATCAATTTAGGCGACTCGCCGAACTGCTGTACTGGCAACAGCAGCACTCCGAATTCGTGTTCACAAGCGGGTGTTCAGTTCTTTGATTATTTTAGTGCGTTTTTCTCTCGGTGCTGAGTGAAAAGTTTGATGCTGATCATCGTTTGTTCTGTGTGGGTATTAGAGGGAAGATGTCCAAATGGCTACGCATACGCTTATGACGATAGCGCCCTAGTGAGATGTGGTGCCTCCAACACGGATTATATTGTCACTTTTTGTCCATAGATCTAGACGAGTCTCACTCTATTGATTATCTGTTGGTAGTGTTGGGCTCGAACGAAATGTTTCATAGTCACACGGCAACTGATATGATGGGTATCACTATCATGGCGGGGGGTCGAACAATTCATTTCTTTCCCCCCCAACTTCCCCACCACTTATCTCTTCGATGCTCGAAGAGTAACATGAACACACTTCCACTCCTTTCTATTCCCAATCTCAACCTCACTGGTTTATTCGTTTTGATATCCTTATTTATTACTCTACAATGTCACGCTTTGGAATTCAGAAGTATCTCAGGTCCACCCGAAACCAGTGGGTCTATTGACCGTGGGGGTGTGATGGTCGTTGGGTGTACGCTTCAGTATCCGGGCGTACTGGATGAGTCTACTTTGTTGTATCTAGTAGGGACCGATGGGAATCGGACGCAAGTGTCGTTTTCTTCGCTTACTTCTTCGACGTCTCAGTCTTTTTCGACGGTGCCTGTTCCGAAAGATGTGCAGAGGTGTGTCTGGATGGTTTTTTTTTTTTTTTGTTTCGATTTTCTCACTCGACTTTGTGATTTTTTTTTTTTTGGGTAAGCGGTTATTATTTCCTGGTAGCCGTAGAATCAGCCAAGTGCGTTTACCATAATATAAACAACCACGTTGATTGACCGAGTCATTTACTTTTTTTCACCAGCCGAACGGTCATTGCGAGCAGTTCGAATTTCCAGATCAGCAGCACCGTCAGGGATTCCAAGTGGGTTTTTTTTCCCCCAACACACGGTGACGTAGTATCTATTTTTTTTTGGTTCTGACATCCCTCCCCGCCTAGCAATTCGACAAGTTCATCAGGACCCAATTCAACAAACCCTAGTGGACCGTCCAAGAAAGCAAATGTCGGTGCTGGTGCTATCGCAGGGGGCGTCATCGGTGGTGTGTTTGGAGTGGTTTTGGTTGGAATTTTGATTTTCTTTTTCATTCGTCGTCGGAGGAGGAGGAGAAGAGCTCGGTTTGAGAATTCTGGTGAGTTGTGCTTTGACTGTTTTTATACCGTGAGCTGATACCCCCTGATAGCGACGGATATAACGCAGTATTTTGAAGAACCGACGCCTTTTCTCGGTGTTGCACCTACGAGATCTGACTTTCCCGTTGTTGGACAAGGTACGGGGTCTTCCAGTATTACGAAGATGGAAGAACGGAAATTGGAGATGGTTGAACGACGAGAGAGGCTTCGACGTCAGTTGGATGATTATTATCGTCAGCATACTCAGAGTGGAAGTCTGAGATCTCCAACTACTGATAACCGTCATGGGCCAGAGAGAGGAGGAGAAGAGGGCGACGATACCGTAGAACTTCAACGACAAGTGGGCGTGATGACGCGGAGAATAGCGATGTTGGAAGCGGAGTTGGCTGAGCAGGCGCCGCCTGAGTATGTTTCTGAGTATAATCCGTAGTTGACAGTCAGGTCTCTGTTTTTTTATTATTGCTGGTTTTCTTAATTTAGTGTCTGGGTGGGTATATTTAGGTTTCTAGGGGATCTTCATCCGTCTTCCCGATGGATGTATGATGGGAAATCTGATCATGAAGGGCCCAGGGGAAGGCGATTGTTGTTATTCAAATAACGGGTCGCGGAGATTCTAATATTCAATTTCCAGGTGATGACAGTCGGAATGAGAGGGAAAGCGCTTTAGCTGTCAGTGTGACGCGGCGGCGTAAACCACTTGTCCGCGAACCCCCATGATCCCCACTCAGGGCCAGTGCGACATGGATCATCCTCAAGCCTTCCTCTACATCAATCCATATTAGCGCTCCCAGTCCAGGTCATCAACGATCTGAGGTTTCGTATCGAGGGAAAGACCTCAAACTCCCTTGGTAGTTTGCAGTGATAATCATGATGGTTCCCCTCTGGCACTTACCGTCTGATTTCTGATTCTTTTGGCAATGGGAAAGAAGAGACCCCTCGGAAAGGATAAAACTTTTAGAGGGCCTTGCTCAGCTCTCAAGGAGCTCAAAAAAAACAAACAAACTTGGAGATCCGACATCAGTTGGACTTGTAGACGTTGACCTTGCCTGGACATGCATTTCAAGGTGATTTTTTTGGTCCCATTTTGGCCACTGCGGGGTCGAACGGAGTTACGTCTCGAGTTTACTATGGCACAGCGAAGAGATCACCGAGAATGGGTGTTTTACGGCCAGCTGTCCGTTTCGTATAGGACTCGGAATTGTGTAGCGAAGGCAGCTAGACTCGCTTAGTTGTTCGCTTGGAATGCTTGAGAAAAAAGTACGTGTACACTTCTTCCGTTCGCTTGCAGGTACCAGCTAGGTGATCGTTGACGGATTCAAGTGATACGGCTCTTGTTTCAAGAAGGCAAGACTGACTATTTATACTAAGAGTGTTTACCTCTCCCCAGCCAGTCCGAGATTTAATCAACGATGTGGCCTCGCGTGCTGTGTTATTATATGGGTCCCAATATCCGATTGCGGTTAGGGGACTGACAGCCTTCATGCTTGCTGAGCGGGATGGCTCACGGTGGGAAGTGCTGCGCTGTGCCAGGGAGCGGTGTAGATACGCCGTCAATACGCACAAGACCCGATGATTTTTTTTTTTGACCGTGTTTATGGTCCAAAGTGGTCCTGTTTCATTAAAATTTGTGTTTTCCGTAGAATTTTGGGATTCTCGTAAATGAGGCGTAACCTGGAAAATAAACTCGCCGCGATCAAGTGTCATGGATGTCATTGTTGATTTCCCACAGTTCTTCTATCCTCCGACTATAGATCTGAAGCAGTCCACTCTCCTATATGTTTTGGTAGAAATTGAGTCCGGAGAGATTGTCACCAACAATCGGCGACTCGGAACATGACGAATATTTTTTATTATTTTTTTAAAAAAATTTATTTTTAGTAACTTGACATTCACCCCTTTTTTTTGATGTAGTTGTGGATCGGATTGAATTGGACCCTTGCGGTGCCCGGGTCGTCGTCAAAAAGCCACGCTGCTATGCTTTGTTTGTTTCAACTTTTCTTTCCTTCCCCCATCTTCTCCCTTCTCCTCAACTACCAGCAATTAGGAGCCTTGCTCTCTCCCCTCACTCTTTTAAACTCAATATAAACTACGAGGAGATCTCTATACAACCCATTCTAATTCGACGACCACCACAACAACAATGTTCGCCACCGCTGCTGTTTTACTCGCTGGAGCCGCCTCCTTGACCGTCGTTTCTGCTCAGGATGGTGTCTGGGCTACTGGTCCCATGGGCTCGACTAACCCTCCCAAACCTATCATGGGTACACCCGTCAACCAATCTTCTTATGCCAGACTCATTTCTCTCAACTCCATTGACGTGAGATTTTTTTTTCTTTTTATGTCACCTTGTATTTACGTGTCTTCGTCTTGCAGGATTTCTGCCTTTTTGCCCCACCCAATCCCGAAGTTATCGGTAACTCGGAGGCCTACGAGGTTGCATGGTGTACGAAAGCCCGAAACAACGCTCGTGTCATTCCTGATGGCACTTTCACCGGATTGTCCTACTTGAAGACCGGTAAGTTTCACTGGCTTCAATTCCTCATTTTTTTAACGCCTTTCTAGACTTTTACATCCAACTCATGGGCTTCGGTGACATGACAAAGATCAACCTTATCCAGGGTGACTTTGGAGGAGAACTCGATCCCCATGGTGCTGAGGGTCTCGGAAACCCAGTCGGTGGTAACATCACCGTCAATATCAACGGGGAAGACAGGAACGTTCAGGAGTGGATGATGTACATGGCAAGTTCTCTTTTGAGCAAATTCTCAATTCCGGCCTAAGCGATTTTTTTACGCAGGCCTACAACCAATTCTGTTTCCGTGCTTGCATCAACTCCAACTCTACCTACAGTGCTGCCCAGATGTGTGAACACAAGCTTGACGTTATGGGTTGCCAGTTCGTCATGCCCGGTAACTACCAATTTGATGGCAGATTGTAAGTTGCGCCTTCCATCCATTTTCCCCTCTTTTCTCATACCCGTTTTGGGATCTAGCGAGACCTGCGAAGCAGACGTTGCCTACCCCCCCGGATGGTATCCCTCAGTCGTAAACGGTCAAACCACTTTCTCCAAGTTTGAACAGTACTGGACTGGTGTCGTCGGTGATGGTACCTTCACCGTTGGAGACACTGTCACTCCTCAAGCCGCTTTCTCCACTCCTTCCTCTTCCAACTGCAAGACGACCACCACTGTTGGAAACGGCATTCCTTTGAGCTTGCTCACTGCCGGAGCTACTGGAGGTGTCCCAACCAATGCTGCTGCCACACAGGCTGGTGCCGAGGTTTCAGCAACGGTCGTCAACAGTAACACTCAGTCAGGTTCTAGCAGGCCTACCGGTGGGTTTTCCTGATTGATTCTTTTCCTCTCAACTTGTTTGAACTCAAACTCGTGATCAGGAACAAACAGCGCCAACGGTTCCAGGGGATCCAATGGCTCTGGAAGCTCTGGAAGCTCTGGCAACTCGACCAGCAGCGGTAACAATGGTGCTACCTCGTTGGGTTTCAGCCTAGTGACCGTCATTGCTGCCGTTGCTGGAATTGCATTGATCAATTAAAGGGAGATTTTTTGCACAGTTTTTTTTTTTGAGGATGATGAACTTTCAACTGCAATACAACCCACACCCGCGCATTACCATACCTAGTATTTCCCCACCTTTTTTCGCATTATTTTTTTTTCTTTCTACTTCTCTACGCTCATTCTTTTTGGAGATGACTGGACTGTTGGTACCCAAAAATCTTTTTTTTTAGAGTCTGTTTCTCATCACGTAACGAAATACGAGCAAGTTCTTTGATGCCCGTTTTTGACTCGTGGGTTGTCATGTTGAGTGATTGTAACCGTTGCGTGGCGTTTGGTGTGTTAGGCATCCCTAACATCTTGGGCGTCTGATGGACATATGTACGTCAAGCTTTGAGACTTTCAGGGGACGTCAATAATGTTTTTAGGGTCCAGGTACGATAGGATTCTAAAGATACAAATTTACGATCAACGTGAAGGTAGACGTAGCAAAAAGTCTGTCCGATCACAAAAAAGACTAATTACGACACCCCCATCTCCCTCCCAACGACCATCAAACACTCTCTCCCCAAACTTCTAGCGTCCATCTCAACCCCACCTTGAACAAAACTGGAAGGTGTCGTTTTTCTAGGTATACTTGCTATTTCGCATAGGATTGGGTAGAAGTAGAATAAATGAGCGACTGGTGAACGTTTTGCTGAATCTGCGATGAGTCGACTCGGATTCGTTTTTGAGATGGTGGGGTCGAGAGCTGGGGGGTGGGGTCGGGTCAGTAACACCTCGAAAGAAAGGGGGGGGGGGGGGGGCTCACGAGGTTGATCGAGGCAATACCTCGAAGGGTCGTTTGAGATGGCTGACCAGTGAGAACCGGGCCATAGTCGTAGTTTGAAGAGTTTTTGGAGGACGTATATCAGTTCGTCTTCTCGTACTCTAGGGGAGGTGTCTTCAGAAGAAGAAGAAAAGAAAGAAAAAAGGAAAAAAAAAAAAAGAGTCCTTGCCTTGGAAACGGTAAATTCCCTCTCAACGCCTGATCAGCTACGTACCCCACCAACGTCGTTTTACATCGAGAAAACAAAAAGATCAAGCTAAGCGCCGCAACTCGTTTTCGTAGGGGCTCTTGGTCTAAAAAAAAAAAAAAAGATGAGCCATCCAAAGGAAAAAAAAAACGAACGACAGAAACCGCACCTCTAGTAACATCCGAACAAACCAAAAATAACAAATCAAAACACCAATAACTAAACCTCTCCCTCGGTACAAGCGATCCCGGATCGTTATGATCCGTACTTCCATGTCCTAAATGCTTCTCAACGTCCAGTTTCTCGACTTTGACGTATTCCCTAGACGGATCCGGTTCTCGACTCTCTCCTTCGCGCAAATCATCAGACGACATCGATCGACTGAGACTGCCCACACCGTAATCTCCTTCGTAGAGTTTGCTCCCTAGACTCAACATGTTGGGTAGGATATGGATCACTTGGTCTGGGATTCGTGAGTCTCCCAGGTACGGTAACACGTCAATCTCGAGTGAGGACAAGAGTGCCATGTCAAAGTTTTCTTCTGATTCTTGAACAGAAAGCGGAAACGATAGAGCAGATGAGCTAAGGCAGAGAACATAAGCTTACCGAGAAGACGAAGATTAAAGGTAGAGGGCGTACCAGTCAGCCAAGATTCCGCCTTTGAAAACGTCCAGGGTCTGTCTCCAGATTGACGTTACGCGATCGTCCGACATAACTTATCACTTGTCACTTTCTCAAAGTGCACGGAGTAGAGGAAAGGCACACGTACCTTCACGGAAATCGTTCCCATTCACCCGACTACCGACCTCTTTTACAATTTTCAGAAAACACGTAGTCGCAGTCTTCCACAGAGGCTCGTCTTTGCCATGTTTCGATGGAGCAGGACAATCATACTTTAGCTTGACGGGAATAGAATAAGCCTATACAGTTGTTGTTTTTTTTTCGTCAGTCACCCAAAAGTTGGACAAAGCATAAATGGGTGACTTACAGCCAAAACACTCTCAACGGTACCATCCAAATAAATCTCCACGCTGTCTTTAAATCTCACCACCAGCTCAACGAGCAGCGGCATTGTTCTCTTCGCCAAAGCGATATAAGTCACCCTCTTCTTCGGGGTCTGACTCCCCGGAAGCTGCGGTACATCAAACGCAGCCAAGAACGGTAACGTCGTGAACTCCGACAAATCTTTCAACACGAGTGATGGTGAACCTTGTAGGGATAGGTCAATTCCATTTATAGTGTTCAGCACGACCGTTGGTAAAGGTGGTAGGGCATCGATATCAGGACGATAGTCTGGGGAGTTGGAATACGTGAGCACCCCTTTAAGAATCGCCATCAACCTCGTCAGTCGTTCCAAGGGCCATTCTTGACCTTCCAACTGCCGACTGAGCGCCCGCGTACACTGGATGACGTCAACAAATGCAACGAGGCTCTCCTGCGTGAACGGTTTCGGCAAGCCTATTTGAGGTTCCGTATCTGCGTTCGTGGGCGTACAGGATCCAGGTCCGGACTTTTTCAGGATAAACCCTCCAATAACATCAAGAGATTCCCAAACTCGCCGCCAGGCATACGTAGTTGGCTCTCTAGACTCCTTGATCGAGGAAGATGTGGAAGCGGCTTTGACAACTCTTTCCAAACACCTCAATGCTGGCGTACTGATAGGGCGATTGTCAAGAAGAACGGCGTCTTGAACATGGGTCGTGAAAACGTCCCATGCTTTGGTAAAGGTTTCCAAATGAATAATCTTGGACACTAGGAAATCGTGGAAAATGGAGCCTATAGATTGGAACGCCATGATTTTCGACTCGTCCCAAGCTTGCTCGGATGCAACAGACTTGGCGCCCGTCGTCGAGAGCTCAGTCACTAGTGCGGACGTAGATCCGTCATCCGAGGGACCAGTTCCAACCCTAGCACGAATTTCCTCCGTCAGGTCATCCAACAGCGGGAAAGTAATCTTCCAAACACATTGATCCCAGGTTTCCAGACTAAGTGTGGCACCATACAACTGCATAGTCCTGAACATAGTCTGTATAGCACCGTCTCTGACCTCCGGTCGCGGATCCGTACACAACCCAAGCATTTCGGTCAACAAAAACATCCAAAGCTCGCTATACTCCGGTTCTTGTTCCGCATCCTTTCTTTTAGCTTGTATAGCGTCTGAAACACTCCATAGCAAGGAAGCAGCAGCGGTCAAAGCAATATTCGTGTCTGCTTGACGACCAAAGTGGCCCAGGGTCGTGATGCACAGCCGTAGATGAGTGGGGGAAAGGAGGCTAACGGAGTCACAGACAAGTGTGAGGGATTGGAAAGCGATCTTGATGAGAGCTGTATGGCTCTTCTCGGAGGGTGCTCCCATACCCAGAGGTAAAGGTTTTGAACGTTTGACGGGTGACGCTAAAGGGGTTGAAATCGCCGAATCCATTGAATTTGAGCGAGAAATCGGCCTCGGAGGAGGTTTACACACGCTTTCCAGCATGAAAAAGATGGTTTCCCATCCAACGACGAGAGTATGCCCCGAAGACTGGAGGATCTGGTGTAATGTATCTAAACCCATCCGCCTGAGTTCAACAGTAGTGGAGCCGCCTAGGCCGCCTGCAGAGAGAGTACTTGGCTGGTCTGGGACAACCTGCTTCGCCAAGACATCCAAAACTCGCCTTTGGACTTCGGCTTGAAGGTCACCTGTATTCGACAAGTTACGAGGAACGACAACGAGAATTTCATCGAGCACTTGTGCCGCCTGCGTCCGGATTGGTTGTGGAGCAATTGTTAAACCGATGATCGACAAAAGATGGTTGGTGGTGATATCCCATGCGATATCAGGCGAACGATAGATCAGACGGTGTATGTTCGAAAGAGCGACACCACCGAGTTTGCTCAACCCGAAATCACCCGAACGCTATAGAGAGCCTTGTTAATCATACAATCCGATTTGACCAACTGGACGCACCAGAGTACGAGGTATATGTATCCCACTGACTCTTCTCCTGTGAGAAGGCCCTCTTTGAATACTGAGCGAGACGTTGGAGGTCGACGCAGCCATCCGAGTAGCACCCTCTTGTTCCAGAGTATCGTCTTCAATGATAACATCCAAATCCTTAGGATCCGTCCTCATCCCGACCATCTCCCCACTAAGCTTACAAAGAGCTCCAACGAAACTCTTGAAAGCGTCATCTTCAAGATTCTTCGACGCATCAAACAATCGTTGTATAGCGCCCAGCATAGTCTCCGTATCCAGATCAGATAACAAAGGATGTCTTGGTGCCTGTTGCTGCGAGCCCCCGCCGGCCTGAGAGCTGGACATTGACATTGGGCGACTTGAAGAACTAGGGATTCTCTTAGTCGGGGTACTTCCGGGCTGCGAGTGAACACCTCTCGAAGTCAAAACGTAATCCGCGTTCTGAAGTACCTCAAAGATACTGAACCAGCTCTCCCCGAGACTACCGGCAAGAAACATCGCACTCGATATCAGCACCTTCAAACACGCCAAATTCCTCTCTGACAACCCGGGAGGCTGTATGGCTCCTCCACCCAACCCCAAGTTTTCCGTTATAGTGCTGCTCGTTCTGGGGGTCTGAGGATCGATGTACGAATCGACTGAGGAAACCACTCTGGTTGGGACCGAAAACTTTGATAAGCTAGTGAAAAACGCATCTCGTGGGGTTGTCAATCCCAGCATGCCAGAAACATTTGTCATGGCTTGATAGCTTGCCAAAACGTCTACAAAGAGCTCGTCCGAGAGATTTGTCGAGATTATGAAGGACAACGCAGCTAAAAGGGCTGGCCAACCGGTGTCAATGATATCTCGAACAATTTTGAGCTGTCTCGCTTGTGGATCGTCTTGGGGTAGAGAAGATATATCCAAAGCTGGAGGTGCTCGAATAGGGGCATCACCTGCAGCCCTGGGTCGTTGAACGACTATGGAGGTGTATAGAGGAGCGGAGAACGCGGCGAGACCTTCGCATAGGGATACCAGACATTGAAGGGCCAGTAAGTATATGTAAGACTCCGGAATCGGAGGCGAGTCGGCTTTGTCGAGCTGATCAATGCTGGAGCCACGTCAGTGAGGTTACGAGGGAGAATTGAAGCTACTTTACCATTGCAGCTTCATCGTCGAACTCTGCAAACTCAGACCGGCACCAGCAGACATCATCCCAACAACATTCGAGACAGTGGCGCTCGCCGCGGTAGCAACCATTCCGGCTACACCTCCTACATCCAACCCGTAACTCGAGCTTGAGGGGGAAACGTTTCCTGTCGCATCGTGCGAAACTCCAACGCCAATCATCTGCGAGCCCACGCCAAGAAGTGAAGGCTTCTCCGTGATAAGCCTTGTGAGCGCCGTAACGAGAGACGTGAAGACTTTGGAGCCTCCAGAAGTTTGAGAGTCATAACGATCCCATACATTTCGTATCAGTTCCGCGTCACCGCATAGACTGTAACAGATAAGGACGGCATCGAAGTGATCTATAGGAAAATCAACCTACCCTCGCATGATCTCCATTGCCAGCACCCTCACCCATGGTGGCCTGCTCGGGTGGTTACCATGTCCATGTTCGCCCGTTGAGCTGACATCCGCATCATCGGCGATGATTCGAATAAGTAACATCAAGAAGACTTCTGCTTCCGTGTGTAGTTCGCCAGAGAACTGTTTGAGTAGCAGAAAGGCAACACGGGTGCAGCGAAGAGTAAGTGGAAAGACGGCACGGTCTGACAATGCTTTGAGGAGAAGAGGGCAGAGGTGATGTCGAAGTAAGAGTATCAACTCTTCGTGCTAAGAAAGGGGTTCAGCGAGGGAATGACAGGCAGAGGAGGATCAGTCGAACCTTTATAAACAACGCGTGGTAGTTAGTCAAAACACTTTCAATTAGCTCCAGCGCGAAGGTTTTGTGCAAGAACTCTAACTTTAGGAAGTTGGGCTTCTCTGAATTAGCGAGGAGACACAAGTCTTCGAAAACTGAGTAGGCATCTCGTGATGACGGTCCGAGAGTCTTGGTGGTTCCATCAGGTAAATGAACTTCTGAAAGAACATTGAGTTCTATGTCATCCTGTCGATCTTCATCTACCATCTTGTCGACTACGAACATGACGAGTTGACGAAGAGTAGCTGCTGCTGTCGATGAAACCACGGCAATTTTTGATTCTTGCAGTTTAAAGCATAGTAAAAGGGCCTGCAAGGGGTCAGCGGGAGCTTTTATAAATATTGAGACAGGTAAACGTACGTCGCCGAGAAGTGCACCGTGAACTTTCGGGAAATTGGTGATGAGAGACAGCAAAGTCTGCAGGATCTTGAGTTGAATATCGACCCCTTGACTCATCGATTCGCTCATCGTCTTGATTATAAGGGGTACTGCAGATTGCGGAACGGCCTTTAGTGCGATGAGCCTCTGTAAAGACCCCAACGATATTGCGACAACTTTCGCGTTCTTGGTCGCGCATCCCATGAATACAGGCTTCAGTAAATCGTCTGACTGTGGCCCATCTAAAATAAAAATATAGTCAACCCTTTATCGACAGGGATTGTCAAATTTCTAGAACGCACCAGAGGCCAAGTTAGCAGTCGCAGCTTCAGGTGAAGCTCTCAGTATTGCCAAAGACTTCTCAGCTGCCTTTCATTATCCTTCAGCAACAGATCCTACGCTGAAAATATTCGTTCTACCTCTCGAACTTCCGGGTGCTTTCGCCTAGTTTCACTTGCCAGTGACTGTACCCGCAAACACAGATTGAGTATCGAGTAGCGAAGGATCAGAAGCTCTTTCCTCACCTGGAGTTCAGTCACCAGAAAGGCTAGGGAGCTCATGGCTCAAAGATCTAATGTAGGTCGCGGTTTCTAAGGATGGAAGGGTCTGTCGTGGAAGCTGTGGTCCAAGCTGCGCAAAATCAAAATCCGAAAATCCCCAGTCAAGGCTTAGGGAGTGCTCCGGAAAGCTGAACGCGGCTCGTGAGCGTTCCAGCGGTCGCTTATATAATCTTTCACCTATATAATCGCTCACTGGCACCCTCTGCACTACTGTTTCCCCTCAACTTAATCTTGGTATCTCTACATCGTTCAAATCATGTCTGACGCAGAACAAAACGCACTCCCTCCTCAGGATGAAATCAAAGCAGAGGACGGAAATGCGCCAATCAACGTTAAGGTGAGATCCTTCGCCCTTTTTCTCTCCTCGTCAGTTTTGCTCAAAAGTGATGGCCAGGTCGTCAGTTCTACAGGAGATGAAGTTTTTTTTAAGATAAAGAGGAGCACGAAGCTGAGCAAGCTTCAAGGGGCATATGCTAATAAAGTTGGGAAGGACGTTAGCAGTATTCGGTATGTGCGCGATTATCGAGCTCAACAAAAGCCGTTTATGACGCGTAAAATTTTCGCAGATTTTTGTACGATGGAAATCGAATAACTGACACTGATACACCAGCGTCATTGGATATGGAAGACAACGGTACGCGTTTTAATTTCTTTGTAGTTAAAAGGAATCTCAGCTCAGTTTTACCCAAATGTCACAGACACGATTGATGTTATGGTTGAGCGTGAGTCACTCTTTTTTGGTCGGCTTCGGGAATGACATGCTTACAATCTTTGTTAACAGAGGTCGGAGGATGTACAGTGTCATCTTAATCACCCTTCTGGCTTTCCTTGTTCACCTTATTCGCGTCGACACGCCCTTTTTTTGCATCCTTGTACAACGTCCTGTACTATCCATATCTCTATCTTATATTCACTCACAACTCGCTATTCTGTCGCTGTACGCCAGGCTCGGGTTCTGCTAATGTGGAAATTTTTACAATTCGTCTCCCTTTCTTCAACACCAGGAGCGCTACGCACTTGACACGCTCTGTCATAGGTCTACAGTCATGACCTCCACAATTGCCACAGATCATTCGTTTCTTTTTCTTCGTCGCCGTCTTGCACTTGGCACGGTCCCTGCAATTATACGCTAGGATCAGAGGACCAGGGTCTCACCGGTTCTTCAAACGATCTTTCATCCGCTTCCGAACATCCGGGAACCCCATACCTGACAAGCAGGGTGCTATCCTTGGACAGCACTGGAGGTCTATTTCCTTCTTCTGTTCCTACCTTCCCTCAAACAATGCTGGAAGTGCAACCTTGCATGACCTCGGTCGTTTTGCCAGCGTTCCAAGGACGCTGTAAGAATGAACTTCCAGAAGTCTGGCTGGTCCTCCGTCTACATGGCGGGGACTCCTTAAAAAGTTTTTTTGAGGGCCTCACTCCGTTTTATACCCGTGCATAGCCCGCTTCCAACTACATCTCACCTCGACCGAGTGTGTAGGTAACACATCAAAAAAAAAAATGAATTGGTAGACTCACGGTGAACACTAAGCCATCATGTACAAAAAAAAAGACATAAAAAGCAGTGGACGACGAATAGGGATACAGTATGTGCAGAATGAGGTCAAGAAAAGTTGAAGCATAAACAGACTTCGTGGGTAAATAACGAGAGCAAGAAGAGGAACTTAGGAGCGGGAGTGCTCTATGGGGTATTGGGAAACGATGGGTAATGATACAGTATGGACGATCAAGAAAATCATAGCGACGATCGCAAAAACGGGAGAAGAACAGGGACTGTGAGATGTCTGAAGGGTATACCACTATCGTTACAAAAAACGTGACTGGGAGAAAAGAAAAGCAATAAGTACAGTAGGTGTCGGAAGCACATCAGGTTGAGCTTCAAGCGTTGGTACAAAACTTAACGCTGAGGTCGAAACACCAATCCATCTTGGTCGGTTGGGTGAGACCATGCCTACAGTATGATATCAGAAAAAAGTGTCACAAAGAAAAAACTCAAGATGGTCACTTGCATCTTCGCAAGATGATCAAAAAGCAATGAAGGACAAGAAAGATGGTCGCAACGAACACACCGCACTCCAAACACCCAAGGTTCTTCCGGCGGAAATTGCGGATTTGTTCCACTCGGTGGCGCATCTTCATTTTGTGCTTTATAACAAACCGAGAATTCTCCTTTGGGTAAATGGTCGAGCTAGAAAAAGATCGTAAAGAATCGTAAGCAAAGCTTGCCCACATACAGAGAGGGAAAATAATCGCACGCACAACTTGTGGCCAACCAAGGAACACTCCAAAATCTTGACAACGATCACGACAAGTCCCGCAATCTACGACGATATTTTTCAACGCCGGATGCGTCGCTTTCGTTACCATTGGGTCCAATCCACAAGCTTCGAGTATCGCTCGTGCATTTGCCGAGGCTTCTACGTGAAAGCTGATTCTCTTCCCTCCAAAATTCCAAGGGTCGGATCCGTACTTGCGGCAAACTGACGGACCTGGAGCTATTTCGGCTTCCGTAGAAGAACGGAACGTAGGGGACGAAGCGCAAGGATGCGTCAAGACATCGGGATAATACAGAGTTTGACCGCAATCGACATTATTACATCGAAAGACCATCGTAGCGAGGCTTAAATCGAGGTGTGGGCGAACACTCGAATCAGAGTTTCTTAACATCTGGAGCAGCTGCAGATCCTTGGACGCGCGCCATTTTTCCACAAACGAAGAAAAGGATCGGTTGTTGAGGTTTATAACCGAAGAAACGACTTTAGTGTTGAGGTTCTGGTCGAGGGGTTTTCTCTCTAGTAGGTTGCTGATCGGAATCGATAGCAAGAGATCCCCAAAGCTGGGGAGGATTGCGGAAGGGTGTCGCGAGCGAAAGTCATGATAGGTGGCCTGAATCAGGGCGTAGCGCTGCTCACGTACGTTCGCTACCTCCTGCTGGACATTGTTTTTGACTTTGTTCAAGCGCTCGATTAGACCCTTCTTTGCTCGTTCAAACGCTGTCGATAAGGTGGTTTGATCATAAGCGCTTTTACTTTGAAGTCAAGATCCAAAATATGACGATACCTGCTTCGGAAAATTCCTTCTTCTCGTGGAAGAACCTGTGACTCAAGAACTCTCTGTTATCCATTTCTTTCCCCCATCCCAGCTCGGAAAGCTTCTCCTTGGCCCTGAATGTCCAAGGTCAACACTCTGTAACCGTCGACTGAAAAAAAAGTTCGTTACCGCTCTAAACGACGAGTGCGAATGGCGCTGATCTCCGCCTTCCTCTTCACTCTTTGCGATTTCGCCCACTCTTGGCATTCCTTGGCATGCTAAAAAAGAACCGCATGAATCTATCAGAGCTTCCGCACAACAACACAGATCTCCAGTTCGCTGACCTCCACTGCAGCTGTATGATCTTCACGTTTAGACTTGCACCACCCCTCAAAGTCTTGTTTTCCTACGACTTGGTTAAGTTCGACAGTAAAATTCTCCACCGCTGATCGAAGGTAAACTCCAGGTACTGTCAAGTTCCATTCAGCCAAGCACGTTCAAAGAAGTGTCAAGGGTTTTTACTTCTCTGAGGTATCATATCAAGAAGGGTCGGATTCGACGCTAAAGTGCTAAATTGCTCGTCCACGAGGAGGATTTCTTTGTCGATGAATCTTCAAAAATGTTAGTGGTGGCTAACTAGAGAATATTAAAATAGGTATACGCACGCTTCACCCATACATTTATGGCAACACCTTAGTCTGCATCCCCAAAAAACCGACAAGACAGCAGCAGAGCATAGCTGAAAGGAAAAGCTTTTTTTAAAAGACGGGGAATCTGCGAAGGAATGTTTTGTCGCGTACGTGACATTTCGTAGAAAATAGTAAATTGGCGTATGCGGGTTCGGTCATGCCACGCGGAAGAGGGGGGAGATCCGCACAGTTTTCAAAGCTTTCGCGCCACAAAGAATGGCTTACCATGCGGTTCATGAGGTTATTGCGGAGGGCCTTGTTAGTACGGGAGAGGTTCAAAAGGTCCACAGGGTTGAGGTTCTTTGCGATCTGGTGCGTTTAGCACGTATCAGCACGAGTGCCCTGAAAATCATCAGCGAAGAGAGAACAGTACCTCAAAAAAAACGTCAATAGGCAGTTCCAGAAAGCCCAGCTGCTTCGAGTCAGGGTCATTGATCTTCCTCTTCTTCCTCTGGACACGTTTCGGCTTTGTGGGTATAAAATTTGGATCCTCATGTTCGCTATCCGAGGACAAGACTGCTTGTGAATGGCGAGACCTTTTACGCTTTTGCGCTAGCATGACTTGTAGAGCAATGTCCTCATCGTCGTCGTCTGACAACATGGGAGCGTGCTCTTGGCCACCGGGGGGACACGCAGAATGTTGAGGTGTGGCGGGTGACTGCATGATCATGGTCGATAGTAGAGATTCATCAGACGCGCTGAAATGAATTTGAACCCAGATCATAAAAATGAGATCACTGTAACGGTAGGTCCATCCTAACGCCCTTACAGGGTCCTTCCATCGAATTCTCCATCACCACGTTCTGGGTTCAGTATCCGGCAGAAGCCAGGCAAAGCGCTTCATTCAGGCGCCTTTTACCTGAAGATTTTCGGGTCCTTTGTGAGGAATCTAGGCGATCAGGTTCGACTTGAGCTGAGAATAGAAAAAGCTAAAACCTACGAGTACGTACTTAGACAACAACTTGGTTACAATCAGCGTGTTTTGAAGGGAAACCGTCAGATATTGAGAGCCGTGAGGACCATACTCTTGAGGAAGTCTGAATTATCCTTCAACTTTGTGGCAAATGTGAATGAGCAGGTCCAAGCGAGGATCCCAAACCTGGACCACGGCAAAGCTCCAATTAGGCGGGCCGGATCTTACCGATTGGGCTAACAGGCGAGATGCCGTGACTCCGGATTCTGCCTTGCTTTTCTCTCCCATCCAACCTGAACCGCGAAACTCGTAATAGCAGGAAATGAACAGCGGCTACCGAACAAGAACAAAAAAAGGAACGTGAGAGGACGGTTCCCCGAAGGAAACAGGAATTTTGCGAGCCCTCACAAATATCAAGACTCAGGCGTGGCCACCTCAATGAAAGACCGTTTCTTAGCGATTCATGTCATGTTGTAGGCGTGTTTGGGCCCCGGGTCTCTGGCATCTCCGTTGTGAATATTGTAGGCATCTGAATGCGACAAAATCCTCCGAGAACCTCATTACGAGACAATGTCAAAGTATGTGGGTTTTTTTTTGGATCATATCTCGTTGACCGGTTCTTCTCCAGGATTGATGCTTCCAAGCGCTCACCCTCGATACATATCACATTTGAATACGAGGGACATCACTTTCAAAGAATACGTACTCGACACCTTTGTCTCGTCGTTACCAGAAACTCAACTCCGATGCAATCCAACATATAATCTCTCCTTTGAGCTCAGGAAACCCGTCAAATTTGATGTTCAGTCGACCCGGAAACTCACTCCAGGCACAGAGGACCTCTGGAGCAATGCGGACTTAGGACATAGGGGGAACAAGGATTCATGCGATGGTCATCTTACGGGAGTGTGGATTGAATCACGGTGAAAGCTTATCCGATGTGAGATGTTTGGGATACATCTGCCAAAGTGGCATGATGATCTCAATACTTACACGACCCTTTCCGTTACGCTGCATCCGATTCGACCATTGAAGACTTCCATACCCATGCCGCGATGGTTCATAACTATCAAGCGCAGAAAAAGATAGAGTTTCAAATCGGAAAGTGGAAACTTCTTGGATGTCTCTGAAGCTAATCGGAATCTCTAGGTTTCACCTCACGGATAAGGTTGAGGGTTGTCAACACCTCGCGGCCCGCGACCGTGGCCTTATCCAACGACGAATATCCAGGACCCGTCCGATCTGCCAGGAGCCTTAGTCCGAGTCGCGGGTAGTGGTTCGTTCTCCCACTTGCCGATCTCGTTATGACATTTTCACAGTATGATGAGGATGAGCCGGATGACCCACCTCAGGTGTTCCATGACACTCGAGTAGTCGGTATTATTTTAAGTATAGGAAGTATAGGAGGGTACTAGTGTAAAGTATAGGATCTAGGCAAACAAGGTTTGAAACAAAGGATTTGGAACGGTACCTGTTTATCAAACTTTCAAAATTTCAAGTTTCAGGTACGTACTAGAAACTCACATCCTCACTAGAATGGGGAGAGACACATCAGGTCATCGTGATGGGGTCAAGATACTACCCGCCAGTGCAGTTTAGGTTTAGGAACCAATTCATCGCGGTATGAAAATCCCCTACGATTCGCATATTCTTGGCTGTTTGTCACTACTAGACACCCACGTAATCGGAGAAAAAGACCAAGTGATCCATCTATATCTGGGAAAAGTTCTCCATGTCCAGTGGATCCCCCTTTGTACGACGGCCTCGTCCACTTCGTGGCTTGTAAGGCAAAGAGTGAGAAAGGCGATATCAGCAGAAGAGGGTGGGGTCAGAAGCTCACCTAGATGACATATGCTGACGGAGCGGCTGAAAAGGTCCAAATTGGCCCATGTTCTGGATCGGAGGTGAACGGGAATGACAGAGTTTGCAGTCCACACGTAAGAATACAGTGTCAGCTAATGCCTCATTCTCCATCTTTTCGGCCCTGATTCTTGTCTCCGGATCGATAGTCATAGATAAGGTATGTGTTTTTGCATTCTTGTAACGATGATGGGAGGTTACCTGGAAGGGAAGTTTCCGCGTTAGTAACTTTCAAAGAACGTTTGATCGCTGAACTTACAGCTGTCTGCCACCTGTAGAAAGCCCTGTGTCCCAGGGTACGGCCACGCGGACAGTCTAAACATTCCAAGAGTGGATCGATTGCATCCAGTTCCCTGAGGTCGCTAGCGCCACACAAGTCCAGGATCTGCTTGACAAACGCGCTACGAGCGGCATCATATTCAAAGTTCTCGACATCCCATACGACATAATTCTGAAACCTCGATTCGAAAGGGTTGTATTCCGGCCAACTCCAACGTGACGCTTGAACTGCAGTTGAAGGGGAACGGGCAGGGGTCCGGCATTCATGGCCATATATCCGCGGGACCCAAAGAGTATCGTGACAATTTTTGCACTTGAGAATGGCCGTAGAGAGTGAGCAACGCTTCTGTTCGAGCATTGCTCGTAAAGCCGCTTCTTTGTCGGCCAACCACCGTTTGGATATCCTCTTCAAGTCAAGACGTAGAACTATCGACGAGAATTTTCGGTTTTCGGTCTGATCGTGTATCGGCTGAACGGTGGAATCTGAACTTGCATAAAGTGTCGCATTCAAAAAATCCTTTCCCTCGGGCGTCAAAATGAACTCGACAAAGGGTATCACCAGCTGGTCCTTCTGGTTCATCAGATTCCTTCGGACTTCGGTATAGATGCCTTTGAGTATACCAATTCGATGATTGAATTGCTCTTCCGACCGAGACGTTCTGATTTCCTGGAGCAACTCGGTGAAGCGCGGCTCCATGGTAGCCCAGCCTACGAGAAGAAAATATTTGAATCAGCTTCAGCTTGAATTGAGAAGAGAAACGATGAACAATCGTACTTCGTTCGGTAAGCGGTTTTGCTTGGTCGACCCACGGATGTCTCCAAAGTTGGTAATCGCCTAGGTCGAGAGTGCCCCAGCCCATATTGCGCAGTTTCTCCTGTATACTTCAATAAAATATACATCAGCACCAAAGCCACAAAGACTAGATGCAACGTACTCGACACGCCTCTGATAGCGGACCATATCTATCTCGAATGATCGCTCATCTCTACGAGATCGAAGCCATTGTTCAAACTGCAAATTCCACTACGAAACAAGGAATGTTTAACGATGAGTTCAGTTCATCGATCATCGTAATACGTACCTTCTGGCGTTTCAGATACCTCTCTGCTTGAGATTCCTCCCACTCTTTCAACCGAGCGTGATCGTCTTTCACTTCCATGTATTCCAATCGTAGCTTTTTTATCACCGAAGGAATATATCCTCTGTCCGCTCTAAGGATTCTGTGAGCGTTCCAGTAACCTAGAGAAACAAGTCACATTACGGATCGTTACCGAGAGAAGATTGACTGTCTCACCATCAGCATATTTCCGAAGGCAAGGAATGCAGTCCTGGGTCGTATTGGGACCACCTCCCGATAGCCTATCGATCATTGTCGATACATCTTCAGACCAATTCTTTAACTGTTTGAGTTCATCTCGCGTATAAAATCTGGGTGCAAATATGTAGTGTCAGTTGTTGGTAGACCGAAAGTTGTAATCAATTCTGTGGCAAAAGACGTACAATTTGGCAACACAATTTTTGTGGCAATGTATTCTAACATCCCAAACGGTAGATTCGCATGGCCCACGACGACAAGCGAAGCAAACGACCTCGAAGGCAAAGGACGCGTACTGTGCCTCGCTCATGTCGTCAGGTATCGTCGGAAAGTCAACGACGTTGGCACGAGCAGCTGTCCAAACGTGACGCGAAATTCTTCGGCACATCAGAATGTTCCGTAATGCACGACTTGTGCGCGACAAATGCAGCAGATCGAGCGGCATGAGGTGCTTGAAAATCTTAATAAAAAATGAGAATCAATAATTCCAGGCTGGGCTTTTTGAACGCATACCTCCAAAACGACATCCAAAGGTACATCTTCAACGAGTCTATCCAATGAACCTCGTTTAGTACGTCGTCGACCATGAGGAGACGCGACTAAGTGATCTGCGTTTTCACAACGGCTCGCAGAAGTCCTTGATTTTTTCTGCACTGGAGTCCCATTTGAACGTAGATGCGCTCGACCTTCACGGGGGGATTCTCTGAACATCGGGGTGGTGGTGGCTTTGAAGAAGGAACGGGCCGCCCGTGTGTCAGGTACCTGTGCGCGTCATCACTTTTATATTCGCATCCGTTCTCACGATACCCCGATATGCAGATCCTTCGGATTTGAAATTTTAATTTGAACGGGTTGAACCACGAACACCAACTACAGCCGTCAAATTGGTAGTTAGACTTGAAACCACGTTTGGCGTCAAATTAGTCTCGTACCCGATTTTCTATCGGAGCCTCAGATGGCGGGAGGTCTGACCTAAACATTTAACACACTTATATGAAAAAAAAAACGAACAAAATAGATCTCTTCCTGCGACGCAGCCGGATTTCTGTTTGTATCTGGGAGAGTCGGATATATCCTACGAAACGGTTTCAACTTTCCGTTTTTGGTCCTTTCGGGCCGTCAGGCACGTCTATGAACAGACGCTAGGAGAGCTATACGCTACTTTTCCATTAGTCAAAGATGCAGACTCGGCATTGGGGTCGGGAAAAAAATGTCCCGATTCCCTATTTACTCTGACAGCATTGTATGTCAATATTGCAGAGCACCTCTTGTTCTCCATTTGAAAAAGAGCATGTGAAGGCTTGATGAGATTAGTTTCCACCGAAGATATGACTCCTTTGCGACTTGCTATGGAATCAAACATGGTCTTGGGGTGAAAGGAGATTGAGTCACCTTCAACTGTCTTCCTCCCCAGTCTGTGAAACTTTGTCAAACATGAGTGTACTACATAAATGACAACAGCAAGACATAACATCATGGTCCTACAAAGAAACCAGTTTTGTACTACATTTATTGTTTGTATTTTATGATTTTTTCTATTATTACAGCTCTCCTTGTATTGCTATACACTATTCAAGCCAATCAAATAACCTACAACCTTCCCAAAATATTCATCTAGGTATCAATACTATTGCCAGGACCCCAGCTGCAGGTAAACAACTTTCAAAATAAACAAAATGATCCTGACCGAGTCCTGTCATGCAGGAAATCAAGAAAAGATGCATGGTAAACAATGATGTGGTCATCAATGCCTTCATGCGTCCTTTGAAGTAAACACACTACATCCCCTTCAGGAAGGTCCAATAGCCACTCAATGGTGCATGAAGTCACTGTTTGAACCTCCTGAAGAAGTGAAACAGAGGCTACAACATGAGCAATTTTCTGCTGATCTCCTGGTTTTGTAGCTGCAAAGTTGAGAATTGCTTTATAGAGATTATCCAGGTGGAAGAATGGAGGAGTTGAGCCATAAGATGCCTTATGTGAGGGCAAGTCAAGAACCCTCTGAAGCTGATCACAGGGATGTAAACCCTCAAAATCAATAAACTTGAGTAAAGTGCCAGCATAGATGAACCAGCCATTTGATCTGTCCACCAATGTTTTCAAATCTTCTTGCATTGGCCAGGGGTCTGGAAAGGTCAACTGGCTGTACTGTTCACTGTCTTGGAGGTTATTAAATCTGGTGTGGAGTACAATTTCAATGTCATGATCAACATTGAAACTGTTATTAAGTGGAATGAACTCTGTAAACTGATGCAAGTTCTCCTGATTGAATGTCTCCCATATCTGTGGTTCAGGTTGGCTACATATGAGAAAGTGGAGTGGCAACTTGTTCTGCATTGCAAGCAAAATGAGTGACAGAACCTGCAGCTGTTCATGGATCTGAATGCACTCATCAAGACCACCAACAATAACCAGGATAGAGGGGGGCATCATAGAATGTGAAGCAGAGGTGTTATGTGTTTGACCTCTCCACTCTAACAAAGGTTCAATAACCAGAGCTTGGAATTGAACTTCTAATGATGCTTGTAATACTGATGGTCTATCTTGAACTGCTTTTGAGATGCTGTAATGAAGGCCAGGAGTGATCCATGTGCAATTGCAAGAACCAGATATCTAGGGTTGTTTTGGTTTGGGTCAGTTCTGGAGAAAAAAAAAAGAAACCAAGTGCTCTTTGCCCTCACAGATTTCTGCTACTGTCTGAGCAGTTGCAGACTTGCCAATACCTGCAGGCCCATATAGCCAACAGACCCCAGGAAATGTTTGCCATAGATCTGAGTGAGCCCAGTATAGCAACCTCTCAAGAATCGCTTCACATGTATGCAATTGTACTCTGGGTCTGGGAAATCGTGCCTGGGAATCATGTCGGTATGAGAATTGGATCCATGCTAGAATGTGCTGAATTGGATCTTGTTCTGGGACATAAATATCAGAAACACGTTTAAATCAAGATCAACAAGTAGCATACCAATAGTCATGTTGTACTGGGGTCTGCCAGCCTGACCTAAGTTTCTCTGATGTTTCAAATGCCTGTATGAAGAATTTCCCTGCTCAATCTTCATCAGATAGAAAGTCAGTGAATGAGGTATGGTAAACATGGATATTATCCCTTTGGCCACCAATTTTGAGCACTGAATGAGCTGGTTGCAATACTAAAGTAACTGTTCCAGTTGGTAGTCTGAGAATTGACTCTATAAAATGTGGGGAACGATGCTGAGCTTTATGACTGGAGTCTCTGAATGTCCTTCAGTCAGAAATCTGATGACAGTTTTTGCATAGATGAATTGACCGCAGGACATCTGAACCAGATGTTTGATATCCTTGTCAGCAGGCCAATTGTCAAACGGAACCCCGCTGTACTTGTGATTAGTGCATATCTTATGAAATTTTCCACAAAGATATAATTCAATATCTCCACTAGGCAAAAGACCATCTTCCAGAACAATACATCTGGAAATGTGCTGAAAATCTTTGAAGACTTCCTTGATCCAAGGTTCTGGGTGACTGCATATGAGGAATTGCAGGGGCACAGGTTCTGGTTGCTGGTAAACTGACAGTAGGACCGTAGGAAGTTTCCTCTGAATATTCATGGGCTGATCATATCTGCTACATTCGTCGAGACTATCACAAATCAGTACTTAATCAAACTGAGAACGTTGAAAACATACTGCTCTGTGGAATGCAAGTCTCTGACGCACTCATCAAGGCCATCTATGATCACTAGAGTTGGTCGCCTCCGTGATTGACAAAGAAAATCAGCCCATAAACGGCGTAAGCGGTTCCACCAGGTCCTTTGGGCATGATTGAGGAGGGGTTGTTTCGTTTCGTGTCCGACCTGAAGAAAAAGAACGACGCTACCAGCCCGGCTGACTTTCCCACACCTGCAGCCCCCGAAACCCAGCATATCGGATATTCTTGAGCTTCAAAGGTTTTCCAATCATGTAAATGTTTGAGTGCCGCTTCACAGGTTCCCGGGAGACAAGTGCCTCTTGTAACCTGTCGCTGTGATATATATGATGCTTCGACGCCGTATAGAGCATCTTCAAGAGTTTTAGGAGCTGTTAAGGGGGAGAGGATGGTGGTCATTTCGAAGTGGTACTTGTCATAATGTAGCTACTCACCGTGGAAGACTGTACCAGTATTTATATTGACTTGATCGCTGCCAACGTTGTTAAACGCTGCATTTTCTATCGCGGTGGTCCCTGTGTAGCTAATCTGCATCGATTTTGGGAAATAGTGATGAGGAGAGGATATCGCCGAGGGCGTGGAAGTGGCAGTCGCCAGTTGAGGCGATATCACTGAAGAGCACGCACCAACATCATGTTTTAGACGGCGCGAATCGCAGTTGTGAGAAAGAGTTGCTATATAATATCCTTCTTCGTTCTTTTCTCTTGTCAGAACTGTCCTATCAAGAAGTTGCATGGGTACTCGATTTCTTCCACTCATTGTCAGATTGTTCTCCCTTGAACGTCTGACTCAGGTCAGAGGCGAAGCCGACCGGAGCTGACAAGGATCTCAGCATCGCAAGATGATTTTTACGCGCAGGCCGTTCAGAATTTTGGCATGTCGGTATTGTCTTAAAGATATCCGAGTCTGGGAGCTCTCTTATTCTACCTTAGAAATCCCTCAAGCCCCTCACGCTCACTGCTGTCTAACAGGTACCTGATTCCCTTCGCGTCGGCCTCAAAGCACAGTCGAAGATTCAAAGCCTCAGCCGACAAGGTCAACCAAGGTATTGACCGAGGCTACAAGGATCAAGGCTAGTGTACTCCCCCAGCTACCCTCATGTAGGTTCTCCCGACAATCTCCCACTGTGTATTCCATGTTAAAAACAGTGGTCTAGATTTATGTAACAATTTTGCGTCCGCACAACTACCCCCTGGTATCAATCAGATCCGGTCGTACAATTACATGCTGGGTAGATCGCCGACTTATAGAGCTGAGTATGGAATAATAACGAAGACAGAGCTGAAGTTCTGCACTGCGTGTGGTTCGTAGCAAGTCATAACGAGAACGAAGGCAACGTCCATCCATATCCTCCTCCCTTCTTTCGAACTTCCTCTTCACGCTTACCAAACCCCCAGATGGTGTCCTTCAATCGACCTTCTTTCGTCGATAACATCGTTCGAGGTGAAAGAACGACGACGACGGAGATTTAGTCGATTCGCCCAAAGAATGGGTGGTATGCGCCTCGATTCGCATACGCGAGACATGAAGGAATACCAGTCCGCTCACTAGGAAGGCCGGTCGATCTCCTCAAGCCGATAACCGTCCCGCATCCTACCATCAGGAGGAGTTCCATCTCTCCAACAACCGAAAGATGGCGTTATCGTTGCCAAAACGAGCGGGTTTTTGATTCCTTCTGGGATTTCAGGGAAAGCGAAAAGCCGAGAACCTGCGCCCTGAATTGATGAAGTCCCAGAAAGACAAGAGCGAGACCACGGGCGAGGAGCCGAACACTCGAGTCATCATGGAAGGCTTCGAGCTTCCCTGTCACCACCAGATATAACGAACGGATCGCAAACAATGACAAAATGGGGGAGAGCAGGCGATTCTAGTTGTAAAAGACGTATGGCAGTAACTACGCAGATCAAGGCGATAAGGATATATAATGGATCTGGGGCGACTCCCAAGGATGAAGGTAGGAAGAGAGGTGTTAACTGAGGAGACCAGAGTTCGTCTTCCTGTTTGCTGATTCTGATGGTGACGAGGAGAGCACCGCAGTCATGCTCAGATTCTCCGTTTCTGGAGAAAAGTAGTTCAGTCAGTACATACAACGAGAGGATAGAGCGAAGATGTATACTCACCCCAGTCATCACCCGAACAATGACTTAGCCCTTGTGCTTCATAGCCTCCCACATAGATCTAACATCCCCCAACCGGCGTACTCAACTAAACCTCCTCACTCATGGACCACTTTGCGAGTGTCGTACGCGAGATTACATCCACGGTGTAAAAGCGGTGGTCGACGTTGGCTAACGTTGTGTACCATCCTTGCTTCCCTAACGCCCGCTCAACTTTGAACAGCCGAACATGTGGCGTCATTCCATAGGTGCAGTCAAATGCGACTATGATCGGAACGAGAAGAGCAGTCGCCCCCAGACGTCTAGCGTGAAGCCCGGGGGACTGCAATGATGACCAGAATGGATGTGCGACTCCGAGGATGAAGGTAGGGAGACGTATTAGTGAAAAGGGAGCAAAAGGACTGTAAATGTCTGTGTGTGCCCATGACTGGTATATGCGCTGACATTTTCTCGAGGCGCGAGGAGTGCTATAGAGAATTCGCCGACGGAATGCAGGGTGAGTTAAGGCTGAGAGTGAAAAGCAGGAAAGGGTTGGGGGGAGCATGAGTTTTGTACGATGTTGAGAAATAAATTATCGCCCCACCTGGAGTGAAACGAGTGCAAATTTGAGCGTACCCAAAATCTCGGTACTTCCACGATGCATGAGAGGTAGGGTTGAAAATTCTACCAGGAGTTGATTTAGGGCGATAACATCGGTGGTGGAATGATCAGTATCAAGATAGAGAGGAGCTTCTTATGGCCCTAATGGCTAGAGTTGTTGCACAGTCTGAGGATAAACAATGTGTTAAGTTGGTGTTTTCGCAAGCCCTATCAATGAGAGTCGCAATGACTTACCTTGTACCAGAGCCAGCGTACAGGCCTGTGTCATTGTTCGAGAAATCCAAATCCTCCAGCCATGTAACTCCAAGGATAGCTCCGAGATTTCCTGGATGAAAGTGCATCCTTGACTTTGTTGAACTTCTACTCCTCTATCGCGTTCCAGAAGGTCCTAAGTATGATTGGAAAGAACACTGGGTTACAACAGCAACTCACATTAAGGTATGATACGAAGAGGTTGAGTAAGATTTACGTGGCTTGAAGAATGAACGCAGCAGTGGCAGCACAGACTGCACTTGAATCGACTTCAAAGCTACTTGAATGCCGTTCACAGGATTAGTTGCAAAGTCACTTGCTATTACTATTCCTTAAAAAACATACCTCTCATTCAAGAGCCCAAGCAGTCCTGTGCAGTGTGTACGAGTGCCAACTCCATCCAAACGAAAAAGCTCAAGGCTACGCGGTTCGTGCATCCATCATGAGGCAAGAGAATTATTCCAGAACCGTTCCATAAGAATCCTTTCCGACTTTCTCCAGTGTTGAGCCCGACCGATGATGTTGATTGAGGTCAACAGCAGGCGCCTCTGGATGGATCCGACGACGGCGATGCCGTGAAAAACAGTTGCCATTGATCATGATCAGTAGCGAAGGCTTGTGATAACCTGCCAGGACGGAACTTTCTAAGGTCGTTATCAACTTCGTCTTTCTCATTCGCAAGCCCAAGGAGTACTATAGTTATATCCTATAGAAGGGCCATATGCAGAAATTGTGAGTGTATGGGATTCTAGTGACGGCGATCCGCGAGTCGTGGCTCAGCATATCATCCTCATCTCACAGACTCTTTCTTTATAAAAGAACTACTGGAAATTGACTAACGAGAACACGCTGAGCCTCATGCAGGGGGTCGGGGTTTCAGTCGGCTTTAAGAGGTTAACATATCACCCTCGTAGGTTACTGTTTTCTTTCTCGAGAGTCAAAACAAACCAGAAAAGCCTGGAAACAAAGTGAGGTGGAGGGGCATGAAAATTTGTGAAAACATCTGACGTGCGCCATTTTCTGTGCTGACTAAATCCAACTTACCAGATTGCCCCTTGAAGCAGCTGACCTTTGTTCCAGAACCATCATTGTCAGTGGGAAGACCTTACACCTGTTCCTTCTTTTGTCGGGAACGAGGTGCGCCGGTCCACTTTGCACGATTGTGCTGACGATTGTATCATCTCGGTGAAATCTGTTTCTATCTTTCGGGATCACGAAGCGACTGGCAGCTCTTGGATGGAATGTGGAGGAACTGAGGCATGTGTATTTCTGTTGAATTTCCTGGTGTTATTCACGGTGTAATTTACATAGAGTGACCATCATCTATCTCTTCCAAACAGCAATTCGAACAGGTCAACGCTTTTCACGCAAGGACTCGCAAACCGTCTACGCCTTTCGCCGCAAAATACGGAACGAAAGTCACCGAAATACTGACAACAGCTGCGTATGTCGCCGGTGGTACGGACTCTTGGTTTGGTTGTATAACAAATGAGACGGAACTGAATTGAACACAAATTGAATTGAGAAAAGAGATGTACGTTCTACCCTTAGCAAATTCATTCTATCTTCCGACATCAAGGCGGCGATCGATGGTCTCATCTGGAACGCTCCCGACGATTAGCAATTTGCCCACACTCAGACCCGCTTCAACGTCAATCTTGAAGATTTCTGCGGTATAGTGAAATACTCTGATCCTCAAAAAATCGCGGAGCAAAAGTAACGGTCACTTCTGCGTGGTCGAAAGAACAATCTTTGTCGTACGAAATGGAAATGTCAAAAAAGTGCTTTGGGTGCTCAGAATTTATGCACACAAATGCTGTTGGCCATGGGACGGCAAACCAAAATTCAAACTTTCTCCGGCCAGATTCAAGCGAACTGAGTACTCTTTTCACGCCGTTGGAAGACTTCAGTTGGACTTCTGTTGCGTTATTCCGAGCAAGGGTCGAAGTAAGGGTATCAAGTTCATGGCTCTCAGGAATAAATCATAGCAGCCGCAACGCCGGATCTAAAACTTCGTGGCCCCCCGAAAGACAGTATTACCAGCTCTCGTACTTCATTCTCGGAGTTATTTTCCAGCCCTCGGTTCCTTCGACGTTATTAACTCTGGGAAACTATTAAGCTCCCGTTATGTGTTACTGGTGCCCATATCTATATATATTTCTTCCTTTTTTGTCGTTTATGGATGGTCTGGAGATGTGTTTGGCGGTCAGGAAGTTTTGAATGGAAAAATGGAGGGGAGAGACGGCTCTGAGAACGGTGAACGGTGAATAGGAATGTGGTCATGGTAAACGTAGTACAAAATGACCTACCATCGGCTACCCAATAACTCTATGCTTTTGTTCAGGGTCCCAGATGTACTGACATAGCCCGCTTCCATTAAACTCTTCTTGTATATGAGGTGCGGGTCGACTGCATATCAAAAACTGAACCGGTAGCTTCTGTTCCATCGCTAATAGAACGAGTGAGAGAACCTCCTCCTGTTCATGTATCGGAAGGCACTCATCAAGACCATCGATGATAACCAACGTCGAGGAAGCCGTCATGATGCGCGAAGGAGAGAAGGCATCACGTAGTTTATTCCTTCAGCTTAAAAAAAGCTCCAATAACCAGCGTCTCAAACTGAGATTCTATCGACGCCTGCAATATGTCTGGCCTGTCCCGAACCGTTTCGAGGTTTCTGTTCCGAGTTCCAGGAATAGCCAACGTCATCTCGTACGCAATAGCTAAAACCAGATATCGAGGGTTGTTTCGGTTCCGGTCTTCACTGGAAGAGGAAAGTCGCAAGGAGCTCTTTCCCTTTGCACTTCTTTGTTATGTTGTAGCTACTTGTCATCACCAAACCTTGTTCAATTCACTCCCCCAAACAAGCACTCAAATATGCACTAAAATATAACTATGCTGGAAGAAGCTGAAGGATAATAACAATAATGTATGCCCTTGTTTCCCTTGTTTTTAACAGACTAAGATCTGCCTTTAAAACTGATATAGAGTAAAGCAACATTTTAAATCAGGCAGGGAAAGTCCAGCATGTCATGTTAAGTTTTTTTTAAATTCATTCATGAATTCATTGGAATAAATAATGGTGTACATCTTCCCATGAGTATTGGTGATTGGTTGCCATCTATAGTCAGGGAGATTTCAGTGGAAAGGACCTTTCTACTGGGGAAGGTAATTTCATGGGTGACAATACAAAAATTATTTAGATGTGGGTCAGAATGGTAACAGGGACTACAGGACTTATTTTGTACTAGCTCAGTGCTATATGCCAAGCTCAGGGAGTTAGCTTCAAGGTGGTTGACAAATTTCATCAAATGGTTTCAGCAAATTCCCAAATTGTCTGGCTCAAGATTTGCTTCTGGTTTATAGAAAGATGAATATCCACCCTGTCAGGCCATTATTTGCTATACTGTTAAAAGACTAAAAGAAAAAGCAGCCTGTAGATGCAGCAGACCTGCTCTGAATCTACAGAATAAAATAGATAGGGTTCACTTGGTCCATAACTCAAATGCCTATCCATTCATGGTTTTTCTGAGAGATTCATGTGAGATAGACAAGTCCCAGTGTCACTCTGACTAAGTCATTTCAGGTTCTTTATCTGAATCATTGAAATGAACTGAATATTCTAGGACTGATGTACCCAACTACCAAGATTTTAAGGCTTACATAGTGACTACTAAATGGGCACACAATACTCAAGCTTGGGATGAGGAAGCAAAATGTCTACTTAGAAAACACTTACACAAACACTGGCTAAGGTTTGTGGGCAAGGCAAACTCTTATAGAAGGTGTGAGGGCACTGGGAGCCTTCAAGAGCTGTGGAAGCTAGGACTCAGGGGGCTTTAATCGCTAGCTGGGGCTAATTACTGGGAAACTGGAGACCAGGGGGACCTGGTGTTTTGAAGGCTCATTCAGTGGTTCTTTTACACTCTACAGGTGCCTTAGATAATAACCAGGAACTACTTGTAGTAAATAAAATAGTGGTTTACTAGAAAAATATCTAGGTATAGGTTCAATTGGTAGTTTATAATATAATAAGGATAGAACTCTATAAAAGACAGGGAGTGAGCTATGCAGAAAGCTTAAAGAATCCTATAGAACATTGCAAGCCTTTGGAATCCAAGGACTTAAGCTTAACTGTGTCAAAACTGGTGAACAGGCTGAGAATTTTGGTAGGGGTCCATTGAGTGAGATCTAAGCTATCCACTGAACACTGGGATGTTTTCAGCTTATAATCATCCCCTCCTCAAGGCAAAACCCTCCTTCCTTCCTGTAGTTATTGTAGCTATTAGTTCATATGACAAACTGCAAGGAATGGGCAGAGCTATAGGCTGGAAGAAGGATGCAAAGGGAGGTAATGACCATGGAATGAAGAATGTAAGTACTGGGGCATGTGTAACTCATGAGTTCTGATGAGTTTGAATTTTTATTGACCCAAATATACTGTCATTCACTTCTAAACTGTACTAAAAACCTTTAGAAGGGCTTAAGTTTTGATGAGAATTCTTTAAATTGCTCTATAAAAGGCTATTCAAAGCTTGAATCACACTATAAGATATTTTAGAGCACTCTCCTGAGCCTTTAATGTTCCTGTATGCATGGGGGATACTTAAATATTCATTTGTGGAACACAAAAACTAGTTTCCAGCGAACTTGACTCAATCTAGAGTTGTGGGAAGAACTTCCATGTATAGAAAAATGGGCTTTAGCGCGCGTCTCATCTGCTTTCCACTACTACTCCATTTAGAGCTATTCACCTCCTTTTGGTTTCGATGCGAAGATTTATCTCCAAAGGGTAAAAATACTTTCACTTCTTATTTTTTGGCCTTAAATGTTAGAATATTGATTGTCTACTTATTAATGTATTGTAGAAAACAAGGAAAAAAAGTGAGAGAGATCAAAGTGAGAGAATTAAAGGTACAGCTATTGAAAATAATAATAGAAATTTTCGGCCAATCATTTTGGTGGATCATTGGAGGCCAGCTTAACAGTCCATCATGATGGAATTGATGGCTCTGTTTCCACCTTGACAAAGAACAAATTCTTTATTTCATTTCGGATTTTGTAACCTGGAGGCGGGGCTAGAAATCCACCATGTGTGACTAGCCCACCATACACAAGATAGTGCAAGGAACAGCAGCACCTCACACACAAGGATCTAATCACCCACAAAGACTTGCATGGCCTGAACCAACCAGCTTGAAGATCAATGTGACTAGTTCCTTCTGCTCTCATCAATGTTAGAACATGTAGCAGTAGTGTTCTCAATGGGCGGGTTGGGCCAGACCAGGCCAGGCTATGTCAGGCTGGGCTTAAGTGGGCTGGCTGGCCCATTTTGTGATGTGGGTTTTGGGCCAAAGCCTGGGTCAGCCCGGGTAAACTGGCAGGCTCAGGCTAATTTTAGTTACCAGTCTGGGACACGTAAAATAATTACCAAATTGGGAAATTCAGCATTTTGACATCACCATCATCAATGCCATTGCTGCCACCGTTATATGCTTAGCAGCACTACCAGAAACACTTGAAGGCCTTGTAAATATATTTACAGTATAAAATTTTATTTGTTACAGTCTAAAAATGACATTTAAAAAAAACTACTGGCCCAATGGGCTGAATGCCAGGTAATCCAGGGCTACTGGGCTGAGCCTGGGCCAGTAAATGGGTTTCTGAAAAGCCCATTTGCTGACCTGGGCTGCTATTTTGGGTCATATACATACGGTTCTTCCACAACATTGTACATGGGCACCATCTGGGAACGTGATTGATGGATACAGCGATATGCAGAGAGGTAAGGTATTCAGACGATGGGAGGAGGACGACTCTGGGGGAAGGGAGAGATGAATAAGACCGTGTTCGTGATGAACACTTGTCCATCAATCACCCGAGTATCGACCGGTTCGGTGATCCCAAGTGTGTGCAGGTGTTAGTATGTTCGAGTCGTCCGAGTCGAGGGAAATTGTTTTCATGAATTGGTGGAGACCTGCGATTCGGCTGAACATTTCTAGGAGTTCGGGTCGACTGGATATAAGGAACCGAACGGGTAGCCTCTTCTCCATCGCTGATAGAATGAGCAAGAGGACCCCCTCTTGTTCACTAATAGGGAGGCACTCGTCCAGACCATCAATAATAATCAACGTCGAAGAAGCGGTCATGATACGCGAAGGAGAGAGTGCATCACGTAACTTGCTTCTCCAGCTTGAAAAAGGTCCGATGACCAGCGTCTCAAACTGAGATTCTATCGATGCTTGGATTATGTCCGGTCTATCTTCAACAGCTTTGATCACCCTGTTCCGGGTGCCAGGAATGGCCAACGTCATTTCGTGCGCGATGGCTAGAACCAGATATCGGGGATTGTTTCGGTTTGGGTCTTCGCTCGAGAAGAAGAACGTTGCAAGGAGCTCTTTCTCCTCGCGCACTTTCGCCAGATTTTGAGCGACAGCTGATCTCTCGACAGCATTCGATCCCTGCAGCCAATAAACACCCGGGACTCCCTTCTTCAATAGATTGGCACGAGCCCAGCTCACCAACTCCTCTGAAACTGCCCGAAACCGTGGACCTCCGAGAAATTTGGAGGAAGGAGGTTGGGCACGAGAGTCGTGCCGATATGAATATTCAATCCCTTCCAGAGCTTCCCGAATCGTTTTCGCCGGCACGCTTTGCTCTGTTAAGAATTGGGATTCTCCATGAGTATCACATCTCGAGTAAATATCTGAGCAGCGTACTATTGAGGTAGACGTTGGTAATCTGGTCCCGGCCAACGTTACTCATTGTCCCCCCAACGACCTTGGTTCGGTATGAGCCGGAAAACATTGACTGCTTGGAAGTTGGTTGATCATCGTTTCCCCAGTATCTGGGTTCGTTATCCTCCATTGTGTCGTAGACGGTGGTCGTGGGTAAAGGAATGGGGTGGCCAAGGGCTATGACTGCCTACGATGTTCAATACGTTAGCAGAAATGTGGGAGTTTGACTTGGAGAGCTGCAACTGGCTACTTATGATGTGACGATCGAGAGATCGCGTTTAATATTGAGCAGCAGAAAGATATGCTTTGGATGTACCTATACCTGTCGATCATTGGGCCACTGATCGATTTGGCTTTTTATGTGAGTGCCACTCCCCCCTCCGTAGCGTGCTGACGGAGGGATCCGATCTAATAGGGTCCTCTTCCGTTCTTACATGAAGCCTCAGTGACGCGGATGCTGAGATTCGAAAATTGTGCTTGATCTTGTTGGTTCAAAAAATATGGATGGCAGGAAGTTCCAAATTGTTTGACCCTTTGCGCTCTGAGGAAGCTGTTGGGCAGCTTTAAGTTTCGAATCTGTGGCTGGGGTCAACGTTCACGAGTTCAAATCCCATCATTACTAACAAGATACCCCTACGCCACACTTCCCGCTGTTATCAACGATGTCAACGTCAAGTGAATATGCGTACCGGAAATTTTAACCTGGAGACGGCCCGGTGCTGATCGATGATCCGGAACAATGCCGAATGATATTCATCGTGTAGCCGTCGCGGCCACAATTCTCTTCCTGAAGTTCTTCACAGGCTCGCTTCAAGCTGTAAATTAATCCCAATTTATCCTTCAAAATATCGAAAAAGGACTATGATTCGTTTTAGCGCTGAATCTTCGAGTTTCAAGGAATTAGGAGTGGATCGGATTATGGAAGGAGGCCCTCTTACGGTAGAGTTCATGAGAACGAACTATCATTGACGTGCCTGCTGTCCGTATATGACATTTTGTTGACTTTCATCGGCTCTTTGGTCAGTCGTCATGTCAACCTTTTGTTTCTTGCACCATTTTCAGAAGATATATATCAAACGATCAACTCTCGGGCCTTTGGTAAGCTGTGCTGTGATGATAGAACAACAGAAAGAATCAAAGATTGTAAACAGCATTGCTCAATAAAGTATAAGAAATTTCTGGTGGCGGTAAGGATCACACGGCCACATATTCATAGTCGAATAACGAGCTTCAGACGACCCCTGGCACCTGCAATGTTTTCTCGGGCCAGTACATGGGCTAAATCTCTCTGCCTCATTCTACATCTCTCCCGAGCTTCAGTAAAAGCTCTTCTCGAAAACAGGACAATCGACGATGAATACGGTGACTCGGTGACCGGCGCCAAACCCATCTATTTTCCAACCACATCCTGGTATTTACAACCTGGAAAGTGTTCGACTTGCGAGCGGAGAATCATCCCTGATAATCCAGACCTGCCCTTCAAATCTACTTGGCACGAAGGGATATACGATTACGCGCCTCAGGGCTCATCTAGTCCGATTCCCGCAACTGTTAATTTTTCGTTCACCGGTGAGAGGCAACTTGATAAAGCCATGCTCTTAGTGGACTGATACTAGTATGCTCAAATTCCACTTCCTATGCAGGAACTTCATTATCTGTCTTCTGCATCCTTCCACCGTACACGTACCTTGAAGTGCCAGGTCCTAGCGAGTATATCTACTCCCACGGCACATATCTCACATTTACTCTGGATGGTCAACCTGTTCTCCCTGCCTTCAGTCAAGATCCAGAGCAGTTGACAGACAAGATCCAATATAATGTTTCCGTCTTTTCGCAAAATAATCTCGAAAACAAAAATCACACATTTGTTATGGAAGTGGCAAACCCGCAGAACAAGTCCTATGTTTACTTCGACTTTGCGACATACATGTTAGTGATGAGTCTCATGATCATGCGTCCAGGAAGTAGGGATTGACAGATAGTTCGACAGATACGAGTCACTGGACCCGGAAGATAATACGACAGGAACTCGAGCAAAGAGGAAAACAAACGTTGGAGCCATCGTTGGAGGCGTTCTGGGCACCCTTGTTGGCCTTGTCCTAATCCTGGGGGTGTACTTATTAGTTATCTTTCGCATTCGATCTTCGTCTGATTTACACAAGACGTCGACGATCCAACTCAAGAGCACTAAAGGATATAGACAAATGGCAACCCCTTGACAGAAGTACTTCTATGGTTTTGTTGTTTTTTTCACATTTCCTTCAGGGCTGTCATGTGGCATGGTACAGTAGAGTATATGTATCATAATCTAGAATCCGAGATATCTATGCAACCCCAGTGACTCCAGGCTGAATTTCTCCTCCTGGGTAGGGAAGTGGTATCTGGGACGCAGTGTGGTCTGGAATGCTCAGGGATCATGTTCGTGTTCAGGCTTTCAATTCGAGAGGCTTCTTCGGACGGCCAACAAGGACTAAAGTAACGGGAAAGCGAAAATTGACGCTAGATAAAGCTCGCAGCAACCTATCCGTCGGTTCGGTAACGGTGTCAGGGTGGCGGTGGGTCTGTGAAGTCGAAAAAGAAACGCCGTAAGAGTAGGGGCGCCCGTGAATATCCTTCCTCCCGATCTCCACCCCTAGCTTCATTACCTTTTCCCTCCTTCATGCTCACTTAACGCCACTTCAGATAAGTTTCGGGAGACCCTCTTTCGCCGACGACATCGTTTGAGGCGAAAACGACGGTGACAGAGACTTGGTTTAGTTGTAGGGCGGTACGGACCCTGATGCGCCTTTACGTGAGGGTCCGCTCATCAGTAAAACTGCCCGACCTCCTTATATCGACTCTAACCGAATCCGTATCCTCCGATCGGGTGGTGCATCTCTCCAGGAATCGTTAGATCACGGAATTTTCAATGAATAGCATTGTCCTTCAGAAAACGAACAAAGAGGTTTCCTCCTACAGGTAGAGGACCAGCTGCAACGGATAGGTCGCGACATCGGCTAGACAACACAGCGGGCAGGCCCTCATCAGAAATGTTTGGCAATAACCCGGGAAGCAGGGTTTGTGATAATCTGGTAGAGTTTTTTGCTTCTGAAGGTAACAAGAAAAGGACCCAACGCACACTCGTTACGCATGTCGAACTTGTTCCAAGATGCGAGTGAGGACAGCGCGACAAGTTCCATGAAGGGGAGGCATGCGGTAGAGTTTGAGTGATACCCTCAAGACGAATTGGATTGCGGAGGGAAAGGATTGGAGGAGGAACGGGGAGAAGCACCGATTCGCGTACGACAGAAGTATCAAGTCTCGCGAGCTTCATAAACCTCTTGAAACTGTATTACATGCACATTCTTCGCTTGCCTGGATATCGGCTGACATTTGTCAGAAAATACCACGAGGGGCCAAAGTGACAAGACAAAGTCGACGAACCCTATCCATTCACCATATCCCTCTCGAGCCTCTTCAATATCTTATATTCTCCAGAGTCCTCCAAAAATCCAATTTCTCCACCAGCGCCCTCAATCCGGGGTTTTCTCGTCCAACTCGAGGAGCTCCCTTGCAAATCGAAAGAAATGGTACCATTTGCATAGATCCAGAAATATAAAAGCGTTCGAAGTTGGCCGTCGTGGCGTACCATGTTCGTTGATAGTGAACTTGAAGTTGTGCGGTTTTTCCCCTGCTGACTGAATCACTGTCATTAGACCCCACCTTCATGATTGATCCTTACCTCCAGTGTCCTCCACGTCAATCGAACCAATAACGTCTGATGTTACTCCAGGAGTTTACGTCCAACAAATGTGTGGCTGAACTTTGAAGTTTGTCGTAAGTGTCGTTGAAAATCCGTTTACTACAGGTCTCCAAGTTTGTTTGCAATTTGTTTGTAGAATTTAAAGAGCCTTAAGTTATGTGATAGTGGAAGCGTCGTGTTTTAGATCTAAGTCATCGGTGTGAGCGCTGAGCCCAGGGAAAGGGAGAAAAGTTGAGGCTAGCAGATTTAATTTGGAGGAGACGGTGATGTCGGAAAAATGATGTAAATTACGTAACCACCCGTGGATTCCCAAAAAGGAAACCTCTCTTGAGTCTTGCCCTCCACCGTCATGATGCATGGATCTGCTCCAAGCAGTACATGCATGCTACAGGCTCAAAACAAGTCGGCAGTTGTTTTTTTCGAGTGGAATTGCACCAGTAACCCAACGTGTCTATCTCAACTTTCAGAAATGTTCTCCTGATCTCAATTCCAGCAAGTTTCAGCGTACGTCTTCAGAATTTTGTTTTTGTCTTTACGTATAATTTGTATTGTTTTTTCGTTGTTGGTATGGGTTATGAAAGTACCAGTAACTGGTGTCTATATGTACGGACGATTCGCGAATATTGTTGGACTGAATGGTATGGAGTGAAAGGACAAGGTATACGGAAGATGGGAGTGGGACTACTCGGAGACATGGGAGGTAACGATGTTGGACCGCGGCCATGATAAATACACAGGCGACTTGTCATCGGCCACCCGAATATCTACTGTTTTGGTCGTACGAAGGACACAAAGGTTCGAGTGGGTTCGAGTCGTTCGAATCAAGAGAAATCATTTCCATGTACTGACGTAGACCATCCCCATTGAATATCTTTTGTATTTCAGGTTCAAGTCGACTGCATATCAGGAATCGAACGGGTAACTTCTTCTCCATCGCCGATTGAACGAGTGAGAGAACCCGCTCCTGTTCACTGACCGACAGGCATTCGTCAAGTCCATCGATGATGACCAACGTCGAGGAAGCCGTCATGATGCGCGAAGGAGAGAATGCATCACGTAGTTTACTTCTCCAGCTCAAAAAGTTTCCAACGACCAGAGTTTTAAACTGAGTTTCTATCGATGCTTGCAATATGTCCGGCCTGTCTTCAACTATTCCGAGGATTCTGTTCCGGATGCTAGAAATGGCCAATGACATCTCGTGCACAATAGCCAGAACCAGGTATCGGGGGTTGTTTCGGTTTGGATCTTCACTCGAGAAGAAGAACGTAACAAGAAGTTCCTTCTCCTCGCACGCCTTCGCCAGTTTTTGAGCGACGGCGGATCTTTCGACAGCATTCGATCCCTGCATCCAGTAAACACCAGGGACTCCCTTCTTTAAAAGACTAGAACCAGCCCAGTCCAACAACACACCCGAAACTTCTTGAAATCGCCGGCCTTCGGGAACTTTGGAACAAGGCCGTTGGGCGCGAGAGTCGTACCGATACGAATATTCAATCGCTTCCAGAGCTTCCCGAATCGTTTTCGCTGGCGCGCTTTGCTCTATTAAAAATGGGATCTTCTGTGAGTATCATTTTCCCAGTGAACAACTAAGCAGCGTACGAAAGGAATTATTATGGTAGACGTTGTTAATCTGGTCCCGGCCAACGTTACTCATTGTCCCCCCAACGACCTTGGTTCGGTATGAGCCGGAAAACATTGACTGCTTGGAAGTTGGTTGATCATCGTTTCCCCAGTATCTGGGTTCGTTATCCTCCATTGTGTCGTAGACGGTGGTCGTGGGTAAAGGAATGGGGTGGCCAAGGGCTATGACTGCCTACGATGTTCAATACGTTAGCGATTAGCTTCCGTCTACCGTGGGGGAGATAGCAAGATTTACTTTGGATAAACCTATGCTTTGTCAATCATTTGATCGATTTGGTTTCTTTAAGTGCTAGTACCACTCTTCCCCCGCCGCGCACCCACGCTGATGGAGATCCCGGAAGATCTAGGTTGCCATTCTTACATGAAACAATCAGTCAGTAAGGAACTGAGTTTCTATCATGTTGAACCTTGTTAAAAATGGCGATGAGTAGCGGTGGTTCACACGTTCAAGTGGCGCCGAATTTTGTGGGATTGAATAAACTTCCAGGTGGCTTTCACCCCTCCGTTAGAATCAAGTTGTGCCAGTTGGCAAAAGATGGCGACCAGGCCAACGTCCTAAGTCAAATGATCATGAAGGTGCGGCGCTTCAGAAGATTTTATTCGACCTCGTCGTCAAGTAACTAAGATTTTGGGCGCGGCCCAGCGCTTGTTCGTATGATCCGGAAGGATGCCGAATGATAATCATCTCGCCGCCGTGAGCGAGGTAAAGCCTTTTTTCTTCTGTTTCTCGAGTCCTTTAACATTACTCTTCAGAGTTCTACTTCAATCCAGTAGAACTGGTCCTTGAATATATTGAAGAGAATCAAGCTTCATGATCCGTTTGGGCGTTGACGTTGAATCTTCCAGTTCGTGTTTGGGTTTCAGTGATTTGTGATCAGCCTCTGGGTACTGATGATCGGCGCCTGGAAGACCCAGAAGTGTTGAAAGCGCTTCAGATACTGAATGTACGACGGCTCATGAGAATTCCACGGTAGATCCCCATGAGGCTCCCTGACCGTGTAACCAACGAATTGTCATGGACATGCCTGCTGTGTTCCGCCTGTGTTTCAATGATCGAATAACAATGAACACCGGTATCTATACTGCTGACAATATTAAAACTCGGGGTGGCGGTAAGGAGGGGAACAAGGCTACAATAAAACGTGCACCCAGCGACCCGCTTCGATCTCCCCTCCCTACGATGTTTTTCCAGGCCAGGCAACGGTCTGATTCTCCTGTTTTCTTTCTCTGCCTTATTCTACAGTTTTCTGCTTTAGTAAAAGCTCTACTCGAAACAAGAACAATCGACGATACATATGGCGACTCGGTGACTGCTGAAAAACCCATTTATTCACCGGAAAATGCCTGGTTCCCAGAACCACGCGGTTGCTTATCTTGCAGACCAAGGCTCATCCCTTACGCAGGCGAAATGGCCAAGTACATCATTAACTCGACCTGGCATCATGGGATGTACCTGGGACAGACTGATCCCCCGACTGTTACGTTTTCTTTCAACGGTGAGAGGCAATTGAAAGGTTCAATGCTCTTGGTGGACTGATACTATGATCCTACATAGGAACTGCATTATCTGTTTTCTGCATCATTCCGGAATATTCGTATCGTGAAGAGCCGGACGATGGCCAATGGCACTACTCCCAGGGTACATATCTGAGATTCATCCTGGATAACCAGATTGTTGGTTCCTTCAATCGAACTACACAGCAGTTGTCCCACAGCATCGAATATAATGTTTCGGTCTTCTCACAAGATAATCTCGAGAACAAAAATCACACATTCACAATGCAAATGGTGAACCCAATCGATACGTCCTACGTTTATTTTGACTATGCAACATACGTGTAAGTTCGGATGGGCCTCATGAATATGAGCCTAAAAAGGAGTGGTTGACGAACCTTTCGACAGATACAACTCGTCGGACCCAAATAATACAACAACGACGCGAGTGGCGGAGGTGACACCGCAGGCCCAGGCCCCGACAAAGAAGCCAAACCTTGGAGCCATCATTGGAGGTTCTCTGGGGGGCTTTATTGGCCTCCTCCTCCTGATCTTGGGGGTGTATCTATTTGTTATCTTTCGCGTTCGTTCTTCGTCTCATTTACACAAGAAGATACAACGTAAGAGCACAAAAGGATACCAACAAGTCCCTGATATAACTGCTTAATATTCATTGCTATTCGGGCACTTTCGAACTTTTTCTCCGGGACGATCATGTATTATGATTTAGACTAGTCTGTATTATATATACCATCTGAGATAATGGACATCGGTGAATACCCGAAAGGTGGCTCAAGGTTGGATTTCTCTTTCTTCGGAGTATCAAGACGGATTCGGGAGTCGTCTGGAGTTCTCACTGGTGGCTCATTTTCGTACGAGTCGCGGCCCGGGTTTCAACCAGCCGTCCTTCTGCAGTTTTTCACTTCACCAACATCAACTAAAGGTGCATAGCTTTTGAATTCTTTTTTATATAAGGTCAGAATCTGATAATACTGTGCAGTCGGCGACTCGGGATTCATTTATTCTCGAGACGTACAGACGGAGGCTCCCGTGGGCTCGACTTGATTTTCAGAAAGCGGTCGCTCTTGGATCTCCCTTCAAGAAAACATTGTATAGTCAACTAGTAGTACTCACCGTCAACTGTAGCAGTGTGAAGTTATCATTAACTTCTGCTTTTTTAAAAAAAAAACCGCGCGCTAGCGTTGAAACATTTTTTCAAAAGTAAAGGTTGCATCTCTGTCAATGTCGTGGCTCTGTTAATTGACTTGCATTGAATTGGTGATGAGGTGTGAGAGAGGACCGTGTTCCGTCGCTACTACATAGGGATGCTCGAGCGCTCATGTCGGGAAATTTCAGCGCTAAAGTAAGTGCAAAACGCAGCGCTTAAAATCGTGAGAACGAATTTGCTATATATGTCATCCTCCTTTTCCTCTGAGTCAGTGAACAAGCTTCGTGGTCCGCACTTCCGAGTCACTCCGCAGCTTCGCTCGCACTTTCCCAGCGGATTGCGACAGCGAACCTTTCCCTCTGTAACGGTTATACACCGTGATTTCCAGAACTCACAAAAAAAATCAAGCATTGGAGACTTTGAGGATCAAATGTCTTCCATAATTGAGAATCGAGGAATCCTACCAGGACTTCATGTTGGGGCTTTGGGAGAGGCCACTGGAGGCTATGGTATGATTACCTTATGTTGGTGCTGGTGCCGTCTTTCTGATTGTAGATCTAGGTTGCCATCGACATCCCTTTTTTCCCTATGACTAAAAACGAAATTCAACTTTCCAGGACCATCTGGTTCTCTTTTTCTTCGCGACAACTCAATGCCTAGCTTGCCACTACTTCTTCGCGTTTTAGGGTTAGAACAATCGCGGTAAGGCATTTTGGCTCAGGAAAACAGACCATGTAATCTGCGTTGCTGTGCCCTCTCAGTGACAGTGACACAAGTCTTTTCTCGTACCGCCTACTTATCGACCCAACAAGGCTTAATCTTTCCAGAGAATCTCGCCAAGCTTCCATCATCATGGGTTGCAGTTCATTAAGGGTACCATCACGGTCCACAGGTTCTTTTGCTGTGTCATGAGCAGGCGTTGAACTCGTTTACGGAGCTTAACACGTTCAAGAGTACACAACATGATTTCAAAACAAGGTGCAGTCGCGAGGCATCACCTAATGGATTCGCCGGCTCCGAATTGTGAACGTGTGCAGCCACAGAATCATCGACTCGTCTGATGGAAGAATGATCACCTACGCGCTCTGTCGGACAAAGTTTAAACTTTGGGTCCTCAAGCTGCCCCAGGTATCGAAGGGATCCGACTTCTTCGCCAGTGTTGTCCAACTCGCGAGTTGACGTTTGCTGTGGACCGACTCATACCCACTGCCCACCCATTTTCCCAGTACATACTAGCGATGGTTTCCGGATTTCATCTCTCAACTGCTCGTTAAGTGGTTGAATTTCTCTGCATATGTATCTGTCACTGCGGTTCAATGGGGTCGTGCTCAGGGTTGTACTTGGTGGTTGCTTCGTAGTGATGTAAATTCTCCTCATGTTCTACCTCTAATGTTACCGAAACAATAGACTGCGCATCCACGTTCAGTGATGTGAACAACACGTTTTTATCTCGTTATAATTATGTGCTTGTTCCGCCAAGTAAGAACCCGGCCCAAGCGGTTACAGATGCCAAACGGCCCACAACAGACGCCTGGCGCTACAAGAACAGAAGCTTATCTCTCAACTCTCAACTTCCATCATCTCCTCTAATTTTGTCAATCGTAGGGTCGAACCATGGAGAATTGAGTTGCTGAGGTCCCTAGGGTCCTCCCCTTCTCAATAAGTCTTTTACCTGAGCTCATCGCCATGGACTCCACCGAGGAACTACAGCAGAACGAAATTACTGCAGTGAAATCCATCTACGCTGAAGATTACATCGAAACACCTCCGCCAAAGGCCTGGAAAGTCCGTAGAATTTACTGGTTTACCCTGGAATGCTCTTCTGATATGCCTGCTATTCTCATTCTTATAGGGCGCAGTGCGTCTTGTAGAATTCATTATCAGAGTCACACACCCCAATCCCGATCATGCGAAGAAGATTCATTTTCATCTGCATATAACGTGCGTATGTATCGCATCATTTGGGGCCCTGTAGTAATTCACGTTTTCCTTGTACAGGTTTCCGAAGACGTATCCTACCATCCAGCCGCTAATCTACAATGTCCGTGAACCGATAGTTGGGTTGACAAAGAGTGATCTAGCGAAGTTGGCTCTCGTGCAGCAGCAGGTATTGAAGTCATTTAAAGGCTCCGAAATGGTTATGGAGGTGCGTAGTTGTTCTGCCCCACCCTACTTCCCGTAGTAGGCCCATGCCCTGTTTACTGATAGGTCTCTTCCGGAAGTTGGTTACTGCCTGTCAAGACTGGATGGGAGAAAACGTTAAACCACCCATAGAAGCGCCAGGATCTCTTGCCTTCCAAATGACTCAGCGCGCCGAAGATGAAGAAAAGGTCCGTCACCCATCCTAAGGAATGACTGCGGACTGCTCACGAGCCCAAAATAGGCCCGAAGGCTGAAAGCTGAAGAAGAAGCACGGAGGGAAAAGGAGAAGGCATTTAAACTTGCTGAAGAGCTTCAACTTGCGGCGGATGCCCAGAAGCAAATGTGGGCTCAAGAGAGAAAGACGCGACGACGAGCTCCCTCAGACGCTACCACCGTTGTTGGAGATACCTTGACGGAGACGTTCAATGAGGACATGGAGATGGACGGCGTGCATTTCAGTTCGATCAAGTACTATCACCCTCGAAACGGTGCGTGCCTTTTGACCCATGTTGTCGATCAACTCATTTCAAGCCTCCTCAATAGATGGTTTAGGAGTATCCTACGCAGCCGAGCCTATCTGTGACGACTTCTCTGCCTCGTTGCCGCTTCAACTCCACGTCATCACCTTCGAGACCTCGTATTACGCGTCGAACCAAGGGGTCAAGAAGCTTAAGCAAGTCGAAGGCGAGATCAAAAGATTAACAACAGTTCGGCACGAGAACGTGGTTCGTGTACTGGGTGTCAAGCTGATTACGCACAAGATTGGAAGCTCTTCCCAGCTTTTCATTTTATTGGAACAACCGCCGGCCCTTACCCTTCACGACGTTCTGGATGACTGTGCTTCTCTACGAGAGGATCGTGTTTCAGTGCGTTCTCACTGTCCGTTGAAAATTATCCCAGTCGCCCAACGTCCGTCTCTCTTTCTCAGGATTACCTTGCGCAGATTTTGTCAGGTTTGCATGCAATCCATGCTAGCGATCTCGTTCACCGGGGTTCGTCTTTCGATCCGCAGCCGTTCTTAGAGTCCACCTCATTGATATCCGCCCCTCGTATTAGGTATTAATGCTCGTGTGATCGGTCTAGCTCCACGAGAGTTCCCGGCTAACTCCAAACAGGTCAAGCTGTTCAAAGTCGCTTACTACACTCGTTTACTCGACCTTCACAAATCCGATGCTTTCAGACCCGATATGACATTTCATAACGACGATGCTCCAATCCCAGATGCTTGGTATGTACCTCATCGCTTTTCATAATTATCAATGGTCTTGATGAGCTATAGGCTATCGGATGATGTACGGAACGAGTCTTCGTTGTTGTATACCCGTTCTCGAGATATCCACGATACTGGGATCGTATTCTTGCAAATGCTTTTGGGACTAGACGTCGTCCATCGGTTCTCGGATGCTCATACAGCTATCACTTCAGGTGTCATTGTTTTATTATCCGCTTTCGATCGGATGTCTAAACGCGCTGTCCAGCAACAATATCCTCTGCCCTTCAACGCCATGCCTTGAGTATGTTACGCCCCAATAAGAAGAACCACGTTACGTGTCTTTCGTTACTAGCGGAATTGGCATCAACGACTGTGCATACTATCAATCGTAGCCCTCTTATTCCGATGTTAGGTATGCCTTTTTTACCCCTCTGAGAGATGCGTAAGCTGATGGGTTTTGTTTCTGCAATGTAGGTCCCAAGACACCCAATGTAGTTGTGCCCCACCCAGGCTCGTCGCCTGAGATAGACTATTTTCGGCCTGCAATGCAAGCGAGGCAGTCCAGTCGATGGAAAGAAGATTGGGAGGAGCTCGAGTTATTGGGCAAGGGTGCTTTTGGATCCGTTGTGAAAGCTAGGAATAAGATCGATAACAGGACCTATGCTGGTATGTCGTCCTTGATCTACCGTACGAGGTTTACTCACCAATTCAAATTCATGTTGTTGTTTACAGTCAAGAAGATTCGATTGAGAACTATGAAAAGTGACACGCGTATCTTCCGCGAAGTCAACGCTCTAAGCCGTCTCTCACATCGGTTCATCGTCCGATATTACACTACATGGGTTGAAACGTCGCAACAGCTTACCAATGGTCATCACTATGATTCGGATTCGGACACTGATTCTGTAACAGACGATGATGAGCACGAGGACGACGACCTTACCACAGATGCAAGAACGTCTGTTCCATCGAGTCGAGAAGTCACTACGAGCTTGGATGATGGGATCATCTTCACCTTGGACGATTTGGACGACCCAGGGGCTTCAAGAGGTTCCTTCCCAAGCATTCATTTTAATAGATCGACGGACTCAAGGAGGACAGGTGAAGATACTGACAGTGGGTCCGATGAAGCAGAGGGATTGGGAAATTTGTTTGGGCAAGAACTTGCTGTGCCAAACCACGGAAACGGGATGGTACGACCGAATCCTCCTGCGCCGTTGATTCAGAGGACGCTGTACATTCAAATGGTGTGTTTGACTTTCTCTGCCATTTCTTGTTTCTGGAGTGGCTAATGGTCTATGGATAGGAATTTGTTGAACGACAGACGTTGAAAGAGCGGATAGATGAAGGGCTGACGGAGAGTGAGGCGTGGCGCCTCTTCCAGCAGATTGTCGACGCGTTAGTCCACATGTCATCTCTTGGAATTGTCAGTTCATTGGTCGCTTTTTCTAAACCCTTCTTCTGACATATATCCGCTATCTAGCTTCACCGAGATATCAAGCTTACGAACATCTTCATCGGTAATTTCCCACTGTAACACGAAGAGAACTCGGGAATGCTGACTGTATCTCGCTTCGTGTAGATGGAAACGGAGACTGCAAAGTCGGTGACTTTGGTCTCGCAACGTCCAGTTTGGCGGCCGTGGATCCTTCAGATGTGTCGCCACGTGCCGCGATACCGAGTGGGGAAATGACGTTGGGTACGTACCTTTTCTCGCTATGTGCTTTGCCCATAGTCTAACTGATTGGCATCGCAGATGTCGGAACTCGATTATACATCGCGCCAGAAGTACAGACAAGGAGAAGGGGACCTGCTAATCATGCCAAAGCGGACATGTACAGCTTGGGTGTACGCTTGCTGTTCTTTGTGCTAATCACCGAGAAAATTGACTGAGCATGTCCGCAGATCGTATTCTTCGAGATGAATTTTACATTCTTGACTGCATCGGAACGAATTTTTGTCCTGGAACATCTAAGGAAACCAGATATCATTTTCCCTGAGAGCTGGAATTCTAATCTTTCTCGCCAACGCCAAAGTATGTATGGATTTTGTCCGGAGCAATGCACCCGTTGTCTGACTTTCTTGCTCTATACAGTTATTACCTGGCTGTTACAGCACGAACCTGATGCTCGACCCACAGCTCTCGAGCTTTCGCAGAGTAATCTCTTACCGGCAAGGCTTGAAGATGAATATTTCAAAGGTGCTCTTCGTATGATGAGTACGTCGTGCTCAGTCCTTTTCCCCTACATTCATTGCTGACGGTATGGAGTACCCTAGCCAAACCCGACTCACCTCACCACCAAGCTGTTTTGTCCTCGCTTTTCAGTCAAACTCCACGCCCTACTCGTGGATTTCTGTATGACTCGGAGATGCCTGAAGCTATACCTTATTTCAAAATGGTCGTGGAACGACTAGAAAGCATCTTTAAAATGCGAGGGGCGGTCGATACCGAACCCCCGTTATTACTTCCTGTTACTTCTGAGGATCTCCAAGAGCAACCCACTTTCATCGATCGACATGGAGACCTTGTTGCTTTGAGTAACAACCTTCTGGTGCCGTTTGCGAGGCTCGCTGCGAGGATGATCACCAGGAGAATCAAACGGTATCATGTCGGGGACGTTCACCGAGCAGTGTGAGTGCCCGTCTTTTTCAGATGTCTGAGTATGCCTTGACAAGTCGTTTAGACCTACAGCTGGGCATCCCAAGACAAGAAAGATGGCGATATTTGATATCATAACTCCAGATCTGTCGGCTGGTCCTGGTGCTTCGGTTGCTGAAATGCTCGCTGTAGCCAACGACTGGCTTGACAACTTCCCGTCGCTTGATAATGGGTTTGCTATCCACATCTCTCACTCCAACAGTACGTAATTTATTTTTCCTTGAGCTCAATCAATGATGTCTTACGCTCCAAACACTAGTCATGTCCTGTATCTTAGCTCGAATTCCGGATGACAAACTCAGTACAACGATCGATATTCTGCAACAGCACAAGGCTTCGCCCTCCCAAAAGCGGTCAGACCTGCTGAGGAAGCAGCTACCTAGGAGCTTGGTTGACGAACTCGAAGTTCTCTACGATGCTGGTATGTACATTGGATCTGCTTTTTCTATGGCCTCTCGAATGATTCGCATATCTTGTAGAGGACGACCTAGATGACTTCATGGATCGAATGGAGAAAGTCAACCCCTTGCTGGCGAGGAAGATGCAACCAGCCATCGAGGACATTCGAATCGCCCTTCGACATGCAGGATTCTTGGGCGTAAAGAGGCCCATCGTCTTCAGACCCATGATGTTGGAAAGTCACCGTCAGGGCCTTTATAAGGACGGAGTGTTGATTGAGGTAGTCCGGAAAAGCAAGCATTATGAAATGTTGGCAGTTGGTGGAAGGTAGATTCTCGTTCCTTACATTATGCTCGCTTCTCAATTCCCATCCCCTGTTCCCAGATATGACCACCTCATCTCTCGTTTCGCCTCGCCCAAACTAAAGTTGGCAGCATCTTCTGAACCGGGCATATTCGCATACGGAATCCAGGTGTCAGTCGACAGAGTTGTATGGGCTGTGTCCTCGTTTCAAAGTTCCACTTTCAAGTCTTTACTCGCCGAAAAGCATTCCTTTGGATATTGGACTCCTCGCCGGTGCGATGTTTATGTTGTTTCTTACCAGGAAGGATATCTCCAGGACCGGTTGGAGGTTATTGCCCAGCTATGGCAAAATGGGATCAGCGCTGATTTGATGTACGAATCTGCGGTCCAGGAGGCTGACCCTCAGGAGGTTACAGAGACTTGTTTGAGAGAGGGCGTGTTGTGGGTATTGATTATGAAGTGTAGTGGTCACAGAAAGCTGATAATTTAATATAGATTCAGCGTTTACCCTCGCCCACGGTCGACACGCCGTGATTTACCTGCATTCAGGGTCAAGAGTATCCTTCGCGGCACGGAATACGATGGTACGGTTCTCAACTCGTTACGTTTCCTCCCGAGGCTGACCTGTACCTCCTTTATAGTATCTAAACAAGATCTAGTGTCGCGGTTACAGCACGAAATCTCTGAGCAAAAGCGGCTGGACATGACGACTGCAGAGGCGCCTCTTTTTTCCCATGGCCAGAACGAAGCCGCAGTCAGCCCAAGCAACCCTGGCAATTCAGACTTACAGTTGATACTACCGGCCGATATGAAGAAACGGGGAAAGCAGATCAAGAGTTTGTTTTTGGATCGAGGTATGGCAAACGTCTTAAACTTTGTTATCTCGATGGAACTGATATACCCTTTCTCAGCTTACGATACGATCACCCAGCTCAAGGCGGCATTCTTACGTCAACCGGCAAGTGCTTCTTCCAGCCAAGGGACGGGCATCCCCGTTATTGCTCTGGATGTGTCACAATCCCTATTCAATACCCTAACGGCCGCATCGAACTGGGTAACGGACGAAGAATCGTTCAAAGCTCTACAGGGAGAGTTCGTAACAACTGCCTATGGTCAGCAAGTGAGGGAAGCTGTTGCAAGGAAGAAGGCCGACGGCTGCGGCTGGGTGTTCTTCTTTGCTGTTAAAGAGGAGAGGGTGGGGATACTAAAACTTTAGACTGTGCTTGGCTCATGTGGTTCACTCGCATTGCATCCTTTATTTTTTCCGTGTCTTTTTCGCCTTTTTCTTCCAATGTTCTTTACTCTCTATGACCCATTTTATGACTATGCGATCTTTGTTTTCTTAAATTTTTGGCATTCTTTCTTGGTATCCTCCAATTTTCTCGTATACATTTGTAGCAACATCCATTCCCAACTCATGTCATAATCATCTTGCAATGTAAATTATGCCCCGCAAAATACAGAACTGTAATTGGTCACTTGTATGTTTACTGATGAATTTTGAGCTGATCGGTCGACCCTCGAGCTTCAAGACTTCATAATTATACTTAGAACAGTAGATTTCAATTGCAATGAGACTGCATAAACCTTCAAAACGCGTCGCGTGTCAATCGAGTGTCCGATTCAACGCTCTGACTAGTACCACCACCATCAATAATTTTGAACGCAAACCACCTACTAACAATCATTCATCACTCTCGATACCACAGTATCTCCACTCTGGATCATCCGAATTCGTCTCTACTTATGTCAGACTTTGTCCAGAACGAAGGTCTAGAGCAATGAGTCCGTCCCTTGAACATTTGAACACTCGAGAATGTCATTCAGGGTCGATCCTGGTCGATCCTCAACAGTGCTCGTGGAACACTCCGAGAGGTCAAGGTAACCGAGAAAAAAATTCCAAGTCCGATAATTATAAGGGTCCAAAGCACTATCGATACCGATTATTACAGCCACTACAGGAAAATGTCCGCTTGCGTAAAAGTTCTTCCGTACATTCCGTCGACATCGTGTACTAGTGCCTGTGCTAGAGCACGACCATACCATGGCAAGGGGTAAGTAGGGGGTATGCGGTGCAGGGCTAGTAAATCAGCAGCAACACGGTATGGGAATGCAAATACAACAGCCGTTCTGTTGGCAGAGAACGTTGTAGTTGAGAATCTACATATGTGTAGAGCAAGGTAAGGGTAAGTGACTTACTGGGCATGGGATACATCCGCCTCTCAACCTCATCGGCGTTTCTGTCTGCTCGCCTCGCGCTGGAGCATCGGGGGCAACGACCATTCTCGATAGTGGGGAAGGCTGGCTCGAAACGACTTTCGCCGAGGGAAGTGTTGTTATGGGATCCGGAATTGAAGACATGGGGGAAGATTCTGACATTGTGTTTCGTCGACGTCGTGATGGTGTTCGGAGATTAACTGAAGTCTGAGGTGTCGATGAAGTCTCTTTCCCGCAGCGAGCTACGTTAATCTGCAGGATTCGAGTGAATGTGGACGAGAGGCAAAAAAACTTAAATGATACCACGATTCTACTGCGCATCAAGACACTTGGTAAGTTAGTATGCGTCTCTGACTCTCTGCAGCTACGGCGCAGCAAGGGCGCGACTTGGCCGGACCTTTGAAGATCTTAGTTCCGGATGAGTATGGATTGTCGATTTCCGAGATTTTGCGCGTAGTTTTGGGTCATTCTCACCAACTCTGGTGCTGAGCCTGGCACTACAGAGTATTTCTTTTAATCTGCCTGGCAACATTTTCTCGAACCTTATCCCAGATCCATCCGTCTCAAGTGCCATGAGTAGATGCTGAGAAGTTTGAAAGGTAAAATCTGAGGAGAGTTTGCGACGATCGACTGGCCATGGACAAACCGACGACAGTACTTGCCACCAAACGTACCACTCACATTTGTCTCGATCGCAACTGTATAAAGTCAAATGCTCTGCTTCTATCTATTGTTTATCCAAGGCAAATCCATAAGTCCTGTATCGGGAACAATATTACGGGCAAAAAGGGTAAATATTATATAGATGGCTGTATGACTTCAGCTAAACGTTTGGTCCGTTTGATATACTATCGCTTCTCGTCATCAGCAGCAGCACGGTATGGGAATGATCCAGCAACGAGAGCCATCCTGTTCACAAGAAGTTCAATCGTAGGCGGAGCCTAAAAATCTGGTTGCAAATGTGTACTTACGGGGCATGGTATACATCCACCTCTCAACCTCATAGGGCCCTCTGTTTGTTCGTTTCGTGCTGGAATATCCCGAGCAACGATCATCCCTGATGCTGGCGAAGGTTGGTTCGAAACGACTTTGGGATGCACTACTGCAGGAGTTGCAGGCGGGGGATAAGAGTTATTAGAGGATTCTGACATTGGGGTCGCCGTAATGGGAGTCGTGGTCGTGGTGGTTAAGAGGATTGAGTAATGGAGCTACGGTCCGCGATTTTTAAGCTAAGGCGGCTTCTTCGCATTGCACGAAGGGATGACATCATTGACCCTAACCCGAAGTAAGCCCCGCCTATTTAACCTCAACTGCGTAAAAGTATTCCATCGATCTTACTTTTCACCTGTTGCTCCCAACCGCCCCAACTGAAATAGCCTAATAACCAATCGAATTTCATCTTATCAACATGCCTCCCAACGAGTATTCTTTGAGATTGCAGAAAGGTGAGGTGTTCCACCAGGCTCTCGCTTCAAGTATAAATATCTGATTCAGCGATCGAAATTGAAACCCCAGGTATCGTCGGTGGCTTCGCACCCCCAACGCCTGACCATATTTACACCGTTACCCGTCCCAAGGATCAGAACGAACTGAATATCACATCCGCTGTACGCCCAGATGGTCAACCTGGCTTACAAAGTGCTGTACCGAAGAGGGTGAAACACGACGATCATGCTGCGCTTGTCGATGAGCTTCATGGGATTTTGAAGGAGATTCCTACTGAGAAACCGGCTGGAAGCGAGGATATATATGGTTTGAATACGAGTATTGCTTGGGGAAGCGCGGATTTGCAGTGGTGTAATGGCGGGCCGCAGGGGTGTGGTGGTGGGAAGAGTGAGGTCGAGGCGACTGAAGACCACAAGAAGAAGTTCAAGAGGGCTGTTGAGATTGTTGAACATTTGGTGAACGAGGCGAAATAGATCTTGCAGTTGTTGAGTGGTCCGAGGCATATTCTACCGGCTTTGAAACGCATGCATTTATGTATCTGTTTTACTAGAGAGTGTAATTTTAGGATGGTAATTTTGTATAAGTATGGAAATAATCTTCGACGGCGATAGGTGTTTGCGGGCCGTTAATCATTATTTATTGACCGAGAAAGGCAATGAGAAGGGAAAAATATCCCGGCCCGGGAATTTGGCTGAGAAATTAGGGGTGAATGACCTTTTCGCCAAACTTGAATTTTCAAGCCAACGACTCTTCTCCAATTCTTGTGCTATTTGTATCGATCCTTGTCCCAAATACCACAATCCCCCTTCCTTTTTCGTAGTCCTAGACCGAAAATACCACATCCACCAGGAGCGGAAGGGTCTACCTTTCATTGGGAACTCACTAGATGGAAGTCCTCGAGTAGAGTGGATTAGATAGAAGATGGGAAGTAGCTCTACAGGCCGCTCAGTTACTCCGGCTCACTCAATTTATCACCTCCGCTCTCTCCCACCACTCCCACTAGCAATACGCAAAAATTGGCTTAATTCGGTCACGGGTTTAATATGTTTGACAGAAGGAGGGTTGGAATGGCTTTGATTACCCTGCACTAGAAATACCCATGCTTGCACTATTCGTCGTGATCCTCATTCCAATCGGCACAAGTTATCTTCTTCTGCGACGTTCTAGGTTGAAGGTGCCATATCCACCAGGACCAAAGGGGCTACCTTTCGTTGGGAACTTATTTCAGATTCCGTTGTCGAAACAGTGGGTTAAGGTACGTTATCTTTTTCGCCTTCACGTATATCTCTCCAGTACTGATTCTTTCTCTTCTGCTGCGTTTCATCATCGTCAGTTCTTCGAATGGGCGAAAGAATACGGACCGATATTCCATCTTAAAGCTGGACCTCAGCACATCGTCGTTCTGAACACTCCGGATGCAGTTGAAGACTTGTTTATCAACAAGAACAAGGTTTTCTCTGATCGGCTCGTGCCATATGTAGCTGCGAATATTGTTAGCGACGGGCAGAGGATAATTTATCTTCAAAATGATTCTCAGGAGCTCAAGGTTGGTTTGGTCGAATTCCAATTCAACTTCTAAATCTTATCTAACGTATTCTGTCGGTTCTAGGTATTGCAAAAAGTACACCACCAAGCTCTGAGCAATTCTTCGGCAAAAGCTTACAGGCCAATGCAAGAACTCGAATCTACTGTTCTTCTATACGATCTGTTACGGGACGGTGAAGATAAACACAGCCTGGTGGATACAAAGACACGACCGGAGGAACGCTGGATTGATCACATTCATAGATTCGTCAGTCTATGCCCTGCTGCTGTTCTGCCTGCGACGATCCTCATTCTCTTTTTCTCAAGGCTCTTAGCATCTCCAGATACATCATATACGGCGAACACGCTAAAACCTTTGACGATCCTGTGATCGAGGCTATTTACACTTCTGTTAGAGACGTAACCTCCATCTCGCTACCTGGGGCCTTTTTGTGTGCTCTACTCTTTTTTTATTGCTTTTCTCCTTTCCATACTGAGTAACTCGCATAGGGCTGATACGTTCCCGTTCCTACGTATGCTTCCAGATCTACTGTCACCTTGGCGAACCCGGGCGAAGGAGCTGCAAAAAAAGTAACGTATAACAAAGCTCTCGGAGCAATTGGCTCTTTTTTGACCCCGCGACTTCCCAGACACTTTGACAACTACATGTCCTATGTCGATCGTGTTCGCAGCGACCTTCGTAACGACGTCCCGAGACCTTCGAATATGGTTGGGAACTATTTGACTGCTCGAGCTGAAGCTGGTGTAGGCAGTACGGCTACGTATGAGCTTCCTGGGAAGGGTGTAACGGAAGACGGATGGATGAGAGATAAGATGTTGGCTATGGGTTCTGGGGCTATTTTGGAAGCTGGTGCGGAGACGACGGCTTCGACCATTTGCACGTTTCTGCTGGTTATGTTGGGAAATCGAGAGGCGATGAGGAAGGTGATTTATGCTTTATTTTTAGGCTACGCTGTTCGAAGGGGGATAAGTTTCTGACTTTTGCCGCCGCTTTTTTGTCTAGGCACAGGATGAACTTGATAATGTTGTTGGGAGGGATCGATTACCGACGTTTGAGGATGAGCTACGACTGCCGTATGTGGTTGCTTGTATTAAGGAGTCTTTGAGGTGTAAGCCCATGGTGCCTTTAGGTTCGTGTCGTTTTTATTTTGTTGTGCTTCTTCGTTTGTTTTACGCCATCCGTCGTTAGCTATTCCTCATGCTGCATCGGAGGATACGATATACAAAGGCTATTTGATACCTAAAGGCACTGCGGTTTTTGGCAACGTCTGGGCTCTTCATATGGACGAAGTCAGATTTCCAAATCCGGACCAATTCAAACCTGAGCGGTGGTTGACTGTCGAGGAGGAGAAACCTTTGAGGTACAGACCAGTTCGATTCCGTGCTGGGCCTGAGCGGGACAGAGATCTGTGAGTTGTTTTTTTTTCTCCCTTTCGTCGAATGCCTTCGCACATCACTTATGAGTCGTTCGTCATTCTGACAAAAGGTACACATTCGGATGGGGTCGTCGATTCTGTACGGGAAGTTATGTCGCCGAAGCGACATTGTTTATCGCTCTTTCGAGGATTTTGTGGGCATTCGAGTTTGAGTTTCCTGAAGGTGTAAGTGTGGATTGGAGAAATGAGGAGAGTTATAGTGGAGATTTGGTGCCAGTGCCTAAGGCATTTCCGGTTTCGTTCCGACCTAGGTCGAAGAAGCATGCGGAGGTGGTTGGAAGCGGGGTTGAAGGGTGGCGGTAAATCGTTCGTGGGATGGAGGGGGGCAGGGGAGCTTGAGAACATTCGTTCGGTCGAGGTGCGGGATGAATTTAGTTGTTGCCCGGTAAATTAGGATCTTCTTCATAACCTATGTCTTCTCCATTTCCTGTCATTCAGTGATACCTACCCTATCTACTGGCTGTGAATTCTCCGATATCATTATTACTGTCAGATTACATACGAAACCTGAGGCCCGAGGCCGGGGCAGCTGCAATGTAACTTGGTGGTCACAGCGTCCGGGTGTTAACATGGTGATGTGAGACAAAATGGCCGTTACATACAGTTGGCCCACCCGCGAGGATAGAGCGCTAACAAGGGCCCGAAGGGAAAGAGAAAGAAAGGGGGGAAAGCCTCTCAGATTTCAACCGGTATCCACTGGAATTTCAAAAAACGCAAGGACCAGAAAATGGGGGCTGGAGGTGACTCCGAGTCGGAGAGCGCAGAGTTGTACACATGTGACCGTTTGTGACCCCTCTTCCTTCCCTCCACCCTCGCCAGTCGAATGGTGCATCGTTCTTCCGATACTAGGCTTCTCAACAATCTCATTTCACACGAAAAGGACTACTCGAAGCATCTCACAGCTCTACTCGACTCTTCTCATGCATCATGCAACTCGTTGACAGTCTTCGCGGCATCTTCACCACCACCTTCTTCTCAACTCATACTGACAGTGGCGGGATCCCTTCACAGCGTGGACGATGCGTTGAGAGGATATGCAGCTGCTGTTGAACGATGGAGACAACATTTGGCGGGCTTGAAAGATTTGGAAGATGAAGTTGGGAACATCATGAGGGATAGAGAGATTCTGTGAGTTGGCATAGGGATTCTGTTTCTCTCAATTCTCACCGTAATCCTCATCAGAGTAACGCGTCTACTGAAGGTCTCTACCAAGTCAAAGCCCCCCTCGAACAATAGAGATTCTATCATGTCCTTCAGTCATCAATCGTCTTCGACTCTCGACGACCCGACGTCTATGTCATATCTTCCAAATTCTCTGGAACCGACATTTACTGCTCCCAACAAGAAGCTGCAAGCGGCTCAAGCTGAATTACAAGCTTGCGAAGCCCATCTTGCCATCAAGGAGCGAGAACTCGACCTCAAGCGGTCTATGGCTGTACGGGAAGGCTTGCAAACACGATTTCGTGCATTGGCAGAGTGTGGGAGCAAGTGGACACAGATCGCAAGAGACGTAGATGTTCGGCTCTTTGGTGGTCAGAACTCAATTCCAAGTTAGTTTCATTACGATTTATTCCCGAATCGTCATTTTGACGTTGCTGTCCAGCACCTGGATCCCCGCCACCGGTTTCTCAACCGATTTTTTCATCTGAATCTAAACCCCTCCCAATGCCAGATATGCCAGATCTTCCAGTCATACATACGCCGATACCTATACGACCGCCACCAACTGCAATACCATTACCTCAATCACCAGCTCCAGAATCCGAATTATCACACGCTTCTTCTTCCCTTGCCCCCTCTCAATCCGCATCACAAGTCGGTACTATAACTCAAAGTTCTTCTGCACCTCTGCATGACCACATCTACTCGAATTTGGAGGCACAGTCGGGTACCACAGCGTCTCCTGCTCCCGTCCCCGCTTCACCTCTGAAACGCCACACTCTACCGCACCGAATTACAGAGGAAGACCTTCATCAATCAACATCTTCAGATGATGATGGAGAAGAACCCGTAAGGGTTGTGGAGAATCCTAGGTACCGGAACGGTCTGCCGAATCACGAACCTTTTACTTCCTCACCCAAGAAAGATAAGGGAGGGTTATTCGGGAGTATACGTGGGCTATTTCACCGGCATTCTAAAGATGGTAGCTCTAGCTCCGTTGGAAGAGATGATGATCAGGAATCGGTTTCTGTTGGAAGGGGGAGAGGCGGGAGACGGATACCTCTGTTTGGTGCTGGTGGGAAGAAGAACTCGACGCATAGGTGGGATGATGAAAGTCCTGTTCGACCGGTTCTTCCGACAAGGAGAGTTTCGGAGGATATCGTTCCTACCACGTTCCCGCCGGTAAGGGATAGAGTCATGTCCATGAGCGATGTATCTCCTGTGAGCGGAAATACAAGTCCAAGCGGGAAGAAGTTGAAAAAGAAGGGTGAGATGAAGGCCATCGCTGAAGAGACTCGAGGGAAGAAGAAGAAAGCGAAGAGGAGACGAAGCGCGTCTTTGGATCCTGGTGTCTTGAGGGAGCCCAATGAGGCTGAGGATATCGTGGATTTGGGAAGAAAGGAGAAGGAAAGTTCGTTGGTGAGAGCTGGAGAGTGGGTGGATAGTCAAAAACGACAGGAGACTCCGCCGGAGAGGAAGCCGAGCGTGAAGAAAAAGAAACAGAGCGGTGTCGGCTCGGGTTTGATCAGCGCAGCCTCTGCTTCGACTCCAGTGTTGCCTGCGTCTTGGTCAGTTCCTGAATCTTGGGCGGTTAACGATGTCACTATTGTTCCTGTGGAAGGCGGGGGACTATCCAAGAGCTCGTCGACGAGAAGTAGAGTGCAGAGTACTGTAGCCACCCCCAGCGGACCAAAAGCCCCAAGGCATACGAGGTCGAGTAGTACGGAACGCATCCCTACTTCGTCTACAATGCCTGCGATCACGCTGACGCACACCACGGCGACAACGACGAAAGCGCAGAAACGCGCAAGCGCTCCTGTCACTTTCAGCAATGGAAGCACGAGTTTGATGTCGATAGTGGAAGATGTTACTAGGGCGAATCGGGAGACTTGGAGTACCGGTGGTTCGAGTCCAGGCTTGGTGAAAAGTGTCGGCGGAACTGTGAAACCGTCTGCATTAGTCGAGGTGAAGGCGCCTCGGAGTCTGAGTGCGAAGGACCTTGAAGGAGTAGACGTTTTTTCCGTGTCGAAGGAGGTCAATAGTAGTTCAAGTCTCTTCCTACCAAAGGCACCCTCGATCCCGAAGGAGAATGGCAGTGTTAGGTCGTTACCTCTTCCTGGCAAGAGCGTTGCTACTGTCACTCAACAGCAGCAGCCAGTGGTTCAGCAAAGGCCGAGTTCTGTCTCTCCTGAACAAAGGAAACCGGTGGTCCCGTTACGAAGTGCACTCAAGGGGAGTAGGACGCCATCTCCGGCTCAGCCGCAACCTCAACCTTCTGCTCCACCCCAGCCGGAAGCTTTTACCTCACAACTATCGCCATCCTCTCCACAGCCTATTGAAGGTCTTCCTGTCACTATGAATGGCAAAGGAAAGGATGTAGATTCTGATACGGACTCGATATCGTCATACGAGACAGGACATGAAGTTCCTGTCCCTGTTGATGCTCCCCCGATCCCTATAATAAGCCCTCCACCTCATGTTACACCTTCTCGTTCTTCTCCACCTCCGCCACCGCCACCGCCACACAGACAAAATGGATTAACGATCCCGGTACCCCCGTCTGATCTTTCTGCGTCTAGTTCTTCAACGGTACACCAAGGTGAAAAGCCCAAAAGAAGAAAATCCGTACGAGTATCGTTGAAACCGCAGTTTTCGCCTACTCCGCCTGCTGTAGATGACGATGGGGAACCTTCGTGGTACGAAAACGAAAACGAAGCTGGAGATGGTCCATACGCGCCACAACCTCACGATCAAAATCAACACCAAAACCGGCATGAGAATCATGAGATTCAGAAAGTGAAAAGAAACCGAGATTATGAGAGAGATATGTGGCAGGATTCGAGTGAGGAAGAGGAGAATGGGGAGTATGCGAGTGCTAGGAAGCTTTTGATGAGGGGATTTTTGAGGGGTAAGAAAGACGCGAAGAGTTGATTTTTTTTAGCTATTGGTTCATGGTTTTGTTTTTTAGAAGTTGGTTTTTTATGAGCTTATGGTATTATAGGTTGTACAATACACGCTATGCTACGTACGTTTTTTTTGGACATAATTTCTTTACTTAGTTACTTTTTTTATTTCCTGAGTACAATGGGGTTCCTTGTTACATGTCGGACGTTAATTAATTGCTTATTAGGCGAAAATACCCTTTCTAGTATTACGCGTCGACGTCGTGAAATTGAAAGCGCACTAGGTGTCGTGATGAGTCTTTACACAGAGGATCTGGTATTGGTCCTCTCGTTTTGATATATACATATGAAGCTCTTGGAGTGTGGAGGGCGGTGAAAAGGATACAATGGACGAAGAACTTAAAGGAACCGTGGACGCGTTAAGGCTAAGTGGCATTTTTACTAAGTGTGCACGAGTGTGCACACTGGAATCATCACAGTCATTACTACGCTATGTAAATCCTGTGCTCGAAGCCAGTCACCTCATTACCCCACACAACACCGAATCGGAAGTATATCAATGGACTGTAGGCTTCGAACGGTGAGCCCGAAACATGTTACTTGTTGCGGATCTGAGATGAAGCTTTGCGACGGGCCAAGTAGATGTACAGAGCCAATGAAAACAACAAAGAACTGTGAAAGGGAGATGGGAGGGAGAAAGAAGAAAGCTAAAGAGACCGTAAGGGTCGACTGCTTGTATGCTGTGAGATGGAAGAGAAGAGTCAAGTGACACGCTAGGCCCAAATTCTAATAACAACTCTTTCCCACGACCTTGGGCGATTGCTGTTGCATTTCACTGTCGACTGCCACTCCGCGATTCCCATGTCGTCTACCCATTAACACTCCGATGCAATTCAAATACAGAGGCTTGACGTCCATTGGAAGCGCAGCATTCAACGCTATGGTGCATGGCGATCAATTCCAAGTTGGGGGTGATCTCAAAATCACGAGGGTCAATGCAAGTTCAGTCTATGGAGCGTAGTGGACTACATTTTTGACGATATTGCCGAGGAATGACTTTCATATCGACTTGCAGCACCAAAACACTAGAAGATGTACATTACGGCGTTGAAGCCTTACATTCATCCCAGACGCAGGCTTTACGGGGGAGTTGTCTTCCGGGTACGCGTGAAGCAGCCCTCAAGTTACTGCGTGATTGGAAAACCTTTGGATCAAGGGAATATCCCGTGTGTTGGCTTTCTGAGGCTGCAGGCGTCGGAAAGTCAACCCCCCTAACCCTAAGTCCCATTTGACAACTGGCCCACCAACGAAGATATCAAACGCCTGGTTCAGAAGTCTTGCGGTCAATTCATCTATGCTGCGACTGTGATCAGATTTCTGACAGACAGATATCTGGAGACACCAGTCCAGAAATTCTGTATCGTTCTAGGTGACTTCGAACTCAACAAAAAACTCTCCTTTCCGTGACCTCGACAACCTTTATTGTACCATACTCTCTTCGGGTTCTGATTCCGACCTCCTACGTTGTATTCTGGCATCAGCCCTCCTCATACCTTTGTTCTCCGAAGCTCCATCATGTCCCAGATTTATCGAGGTATTTCTCGGCCTTTCCGGTGGACAAGTAGCTCTGGCATCACAACTGATGCACTCCGTGCTCAAAATCAGCGGTGCAAATGATAGTATTAGCGTGTACCATACCTCGTTCATCGACTTTCTCTATGATGAAAATCGGTCAGAGATCTTTTTCATCGACAAGTTAGGTCAATGGGAGTTCCTCGTCTGCCGATGGCTGCCTACTCTGGTCGACCAGTGCAGAGCCAACTGCGACCTGATACCAGAAGTTTTCAAAGTACCCAGTGGTTTCTGGCTCGGGCTGGATACACTCGAGTTCCTCGCTTCCTGAGATCTTGCGGGATAGATGGAGAGCGCTTTATTTAGTGCCTGAACAGCTCAGTTCAAAGATATTCAGTGAACTCAACAATATCTACTATGTCGCTCTATCCACCTACACATATCGGGAGCAAACTTTGAACGTCCTTTCTGTAGTTTTGCTCCTCCTACCTGCCGTCCTCTCCTTCACCTTTGCTGATCGGTCACTGGGACTTTCCTCCGGTGACGGTGAGAGCAATGTCGTGGATCCTGAAAGTTGACGATAACTTGACCCGTTGGTCGGTATGTCATCACTCCTTTACCGACCAGAAATGTCTTTTCGTCTCTGTTTGAGGCATGGGGATATAATCTTTAATCGACAACGACAAGTCCCGGCATCCCAAGAGACCAATCTTCGGGCCTGGATCCTAGACAACGTTTTACTCCTCCGTTTACAGGCGAACTTTTTTTTTTTAAATTTGGAAACCCTCTTCATTCAAACAGCGCCCATCCACGGCTGGAGGCTTGTGACCCATAACTGGGAGTTCTTTTTTCCGAGTTCGCAGTAGGCACCCCGATACTTAACTCCGAAAAGACAAGGATGAAAAGAAAAATATCTGCTGGGTCGAATGAACACTCAGCTGACTCGAGCCCTCAAGAAAATACGCGCCCGGGCCGTTCTCCGAGCCCGATGTTCACTCAAGGTCCTGTCTTTTCTTTATACCGAACGTCCCGACAAGTATCTGGTGGGCATCGAGAACTCTATTTGGCAAGGGGAGGGAGAAAGCCTATTGAAACCGGGAATTGTGATTTACCCACACTTTGCCAGAAGATTATGCTTGGAACAAGGGGCGTGGGAGCAACTGGTTGTTTGAACACCCAGTCCCTCGGCAGTAACTCCGTGTAAACCGTCAGTGATAACATAGAATGAGGCTTCACAACAGCCCGAAGCCGATTCGAGGAACGTCATATGTAAATCATGTAGTCGTGGCGGTACCGTGGATTCGGGGAAGGAACGTTGAGTCTCTGCGCCACACGCAATATCAAGAATTTTCAGCAGGAGTACTTCGTTATTATGGCTGGATCGCGGAAACATCCTTGAAGGCGAAGCCAAACCTCAAGGAAATTCTCAAGGGTTCCCTTCTGAACAGTTATAGGCGTTTATGGGCGTAAGATTTGAAGAGAATTAGTAAGCTCTGAAACCCATGATCGATTTATCCGCTCGATCCGCCGCCGGGATCCAAAGAAAACTCTGTGAAACGGCGTGGTTACACGCTATTTTACAGCAATCACAACCCAACTTTGGCATAGGCCTTTCTTGGCATTCACCATGACCAATCATTCCACATTCCTGAAAAACTAGAGTCCGGATGAATACCATTGATCCCATGGAAAAACTTGGCTTTGACGGTACTTTTGTATACGATGGGTTCGTCTGGAATCCAAGATAGAGCCCGGCCGAGCAGAAGTCTGACATCCGCGCACCGAAGACAAAAAGAAGTCGCTATAGGGCTGGTGTAAAGTAGACTAGGCTTCGGCGATTTAACGATTTAGCCCGGTGATTACATCAACGCATCAGGATATTGAGTTCATACCAATCTTTTAGCTTCTTTTAGCTTCTATATATAACCCCTCATCTCACACCCCCCACTCTGCAGACACCCATGTATCCTATCACCTCAAAAACAGTAACATCCTCGGACGGCGGTTCAATCTACGCCGAAGCGACTGGTGACCCCTCCAAACCCGCGTTGATCCTGATTCCTGGATGGACATTACCAGGTTTCGTATTTGATAAGCAATTTGGAGATACAGAGTTGAGGAAAGAGCTCTATCTGGTGCGTTTTCATGGTTCTGAGAATACGATGTGACGTTCAAGGGCAACTTCCTTTCCGAGTTTAGATTAGATATGACCCGCGCGGACATGGGCAGAGTGTTATGCCGGAAACGGAGGAAGGGCACGCATCGAAGCTTTATGCTCATGATTTTGCGGCGGTTTGTAAAGCGTTTGGAGTGGTTAAACCTGTTGTCGCTGGGTGGTGGGTACCAAATCTGCATTGCGATGAGGTTAGACTATACTCACTTTTCCGCTAGGAGTCTTGCAGGTATCTGACCACTTTTCATCACTCACTATTCAATCAACCCCCCTTCCTCTTTCTACTAGGAGCGATAATCTCTGACATCTGCGAGCACCTCGGTCACGAAACGATCTCTGGAGTCATTTACTTGGGTAGTGTTGTTCACCTTGGACAGGAACACTTCAGCCAGGTCGTTCCTCCTACGCTATTAGAAAGTGCTGGTGGTTTGATGGTGACCGACGACGTTATCGCACACAAAACATCCCTAATCGCGTTTGCAAAATCCCTGTTCTTTTTGCCTGAATCTATACCAATCCAAACCCGATGTGCATGGATGGGTGCAAGCCTGTTACAGCCACCTATAGTCGCCAAACTCGTACTGTTCCGGAAACAAGATCCAACCAAGTTGTTCGAAGCTGGGAAAGCTGGAATGCCGGTGCTTTTCATACAAGGGAAACATGATCGGCACAGGAAGAGTAGTACGATTGTTGTCGAAGCTGTGGGGGACTATTTTTCGCAAAAAGAGGTGGTGGTTCTGGAGGAAACTGGGCATGCTTTTTTCTATGAGAAACCGGAGGAGACGAACAAGCTCTTGTTGGATTTCACGAGAAGAGTTGGCACTGCTAGTTCGTAGTAGAGTCGCATGAGAATTTTGGTGGATTTATCTTCTGACGATGGTGACTGGTGGAGAGCGGTCCAGGGAGTCGAGAGTCGACACATCGCAGCGGTCACGGGCCCGTGAGAATTTATATACCCCTCAAGACTCAGACAGCCTCCTGCCTCCTAATGCCGAGAAGTATAAGTATGTGAAGAAAGTCAGGGAGGGACTTGGCCCGCCTCAAGCTTTGAGGCTCGAGTATCGCAATCGGTAATTACCCCCCCAGTCGAGTCACCAAAGCTTTACTACTTTTCTCTCCTCCTCCCTTAAAACCTCACTACAGGTACCATGTTTTCTATCACCTCAAAGACGGTCATATCCTCCGACGGTGGTTCAATCTACGTCGAAGCGACTGGCGACTCGTCCAAACCCGCTTTGATTCTAATTCCTGGATGGACACTGCCCAGTTTTGTGTTCGATAAGCAATTCGAAGATACAGAGTTGCAGAAAGAGCTTTACTTGGTACGCTTTCATGGTTATGTGGGTATATATGCGGACGTGATGCTCAAATGGTTCGAGTTTTAGATTCGTTACGACCCGCGTGGACATGGACGGAGTGTTATGCCAGAAACGGAGGAAGGACACGCATCGAAACTCTATGCTGATGATTTCGCGGCGGTTTGTATGGCGTTTGGAGTGGTTAAACCTGTTCTTGCAGTCTGGTGAGCCTCAAATTATTGTCGACGAGTTTTTGGGTTATACTCACCTTCTCTCAGGAGTCTGGCAGGTAATTGACCGTTCGAAACGTCTTATAGCACGCTATTCACCAACAAAAAAATTTACTTCCCTCTTCATTTTTCTAGGAGCCATCATCTCCGACATCTGCCAACACCTCGGTCACGAAACAATGTCAGGGGTCATTTATATGGGCAGTCTTCCACACCTTGACCCCAAATTCTTCGACAAAGTCATTCCTCCTACACTATTCGAGATCGCTGGTGGCTTGATGTCAACCAATGACGTTGCTGAACACAAAACGTCGCTAATCGCTTTTGGAAAGTCCGTCTTCCTCTCTCCCGAATCTATCCCAATCCAAACCCGATGTGCATGGATGGGCGCGAGTGCGTTACAACCACCAATTGTGACAAAGCTGGTTTTCACCAGGAAGCAAGATCCGACGAAGCTATTCGAAGCTGGGAAATCCGGAATGTCGGTACTTTTCGTGCAGGGGCAATATGATCAGCATCGGAAGAGTGAAATGGTTGTCGTGGATGTTTTGGGGAAACATTTCACGCGAAAGGAGGTGGTGATCATGGAGGAAACCGGGCATGCTTTCTTCTACGAGAAGCCGGAGGAGACGAACAAGCTCTTGTTGGCTTTTACTAGAAAAGTTACCAGTTCATGATTGAACGTTTTGCGACTGGTCTTTACTACATAGCCGGGAGATACTTGACCGCTGAACCCCTTTTCACAACTGTTACACTATGGAATCATGAATGAGAGCGTCTAGGTCATGCTGCCGTGTACTCACGTCTTTCTGGTTCAATCGTTTCTCCGGTCTCTATACGAGGGGGATATTTGGCCTCTCCGACACGGCTGGCAGCCCAATCCATATCCAGCAAATTGACAATTCCATCCATCATCTTCCTCAGACTGGGACTGACGCATAAAAAGTTTGACTTCCGCTTTGATTGTGCGTACCCAAGCTGATGGAATCATGCCACCGTTTTTCTCTCGAACTTTGTCTGCCACCTTTTGAGGCAATGTGTTTTATACTAGATGTCGGCAATAATAATGTGGAGGAACATAACACTATTGGCATTACCAGCATGACACAGGCGTTTGACTCCACAACGCGATGCCTCTTGATGATACCGTAAACTGTGCGAGTAGGACGAGTAATGATGGTAACTAGACCATATTTGCAACGCGTTTTTTCCATTTCTGAGTCAATTTTCGGACTTCTCCGCCCCAGTGCGCGTGCCATCCTTGGTGGGGCGAAGTCCGAAAATCGTCATTTTGGTGGTTGCAAATATGGTCTACTTTGATCCTTCCGAATTGGGTGACCAAATCCCCTCTACTCAAGGAGAGATCAGTCGATCGGTCGTCTCGATCCAGGTACTCTTCGCCACTGCCGCCACTGTGTATATGAAGTTAAGTATTGGACGACCTCCGAGCAATAGAGTAGATGATATTTCCATTTTTCATTCTGTTTTACAAATTTACAAGGGTCGGCGTTCTCGGTCCACGGCGCAGTGGAGGAGCAATAAAAAAGAGCCTCTTTGATGTCCCGGGAGGGAGTCGAGCCCTCGGCTTCTCGGAATGTTCTTTTGACCACAACGAGATGATTTAACCACTAATCGACCAGGACGTTGAAATCTGGTACAAAGTTTTAACTCAAATATCATACCATAGGGAGGAATATTGAGAGGCAGCTGGCGGGGAATTCCTGTCGTGTCTTGAATTTGAAATGACGGATCTACACATGTACAACTTGGATCCTGTCAAGAGGACTAGCTACTATAGTTGTAGTCAGTTCATGAAGGAAGGAACGTTCGTCATAGTTACAGTATAAGAAACGAGGGCCGGCAAAGGACAGCTTGGACGTTTGTGGCAACTTTCATTGAATGGTTAAGGAAACAACTCCCGGTTACTTCCTGCAACCTGGAATACCGTCATAGTTGTCAGTGGAACGACGAGAGAGTGGCTAGGACGAGGCTGTCGTCGCACATTTGGCCGGCAAGCTGGTTGTCAGTTTTAGGACGGTAAATTCGAATGACCTTTTTTCTCTACCCCTGCAGAAAATCGGGTTGACAACCGACAAAACCTTGATTCGGGGTTTATATTCATTTCCAATAGCTTCTACAAAGTGTCCTGCTGGCAGTGAGGCCTCGGCAGGCTTTGTGGAGTGCGCAGGCTGAAACTGAGGGGTGGCTGAAACGTTTACGTAGGTGAACAATGACTTGAGCTACGACTCACTCGAAACATCCTGTAGCCAAGTTGTGGCAGTGGTAGGGAATCAGGACTAGAAACCGTTTTCTCGTTGGGCCCTATCCTGAACCTTGAAGAGATACTAGGCTGTCCTCGAATCTTTGACCTTGGTGCAGATCAGTGCACTGAATAGCTGTCCATGTCACCTTTCGATCATGACTAGATCTTTATTTTTAGTGGCAGGCAGCTGAAACAAGGGCGATCCTCGATGGCGGGCACATAGTTGACCACAAGTTGAGTGATTTTGGAGACGATCGTCCAATACCAGGGTCAGGACAAAGAGCGTGGGGCAAAGCATCTGGTAACTGGAGGAAGTCTCAGCATTATGAAAGGCCACTAGGGAGATGAAACTGGAATGACGGAGTTGAAACTTGAGCGGTGTGGCGTTAAACGTCTGTATTTGTGTGGTCGTGTTTACTAATCACTCTGAATAAATCGTGGCACTGAGGTAGGTATCCCTCATCGATACCCTTTTCACCAACGTCGGCACCGTTCCCCCGCCGCCGTCTATTCCTTCTTGATACCATTCATCCGTGATACCACTTATAATTCCTTTTTTGCTTTGACTTCCGTGATGACAGACTTGACAATTCTCTCATCAACGCTACCCAGTTACCCACAATTAGTTGGTTCACGATCCAGTATATTCAAAACTTTCATCCCTGGCGCCATCTCGACTCGATTCATTCCAGGAGCTAGCGTGATGGAATTACCGGCGACGAGACGGCGAGGCAGTGACGACACAGTCAGTACTAGTGCTAGTGAAGTTAGCGAGGACGGGGACGGCGACCACGAGACCGATGATACAGCATCCTTGTCTTCTGTGGAGGATATACAGGTTAAAACAACACCAAAAGGCTTTATGAGAGGAAGATCCAGGACAACGGGGAGCAAATTTAGAGAGATTGCGGAGCTTGGACGCAGAGAGAGTTTTGAGAATGAGGACAACAACCCCAAAAGGAATCTCACTAACGCCGTCACCCCGAGACCTCATTCACCCCCAGCATCTTCACCCGCACACATTGAGTCCCACAATACACTCTTACCACCTACACCTCGAGGCCGACAAGTGTTCCAACGACACCGACCAACGCGATCTCGAAGTGCACCCCCAGGTTCTTTACCCAAGCTTACAGAGGACGACGGGGAAATGACTCCGAGAGCCTCATATACACCCAATACCGGTGCTAGTGCTTCGCAGATAACCTTTGAGCAATACGAAGCTCAGCGACTCCCCCGACGAAGTCGGACAATGTTCACTTACAACTCGGGGCTCAGCGCACCGTCGAGGCTCTTCGTATCATCTCCTGCCTGGGCACGAGAATATGGTGTAACGATGGGTGGAGAATTGGTGAAACCGCCTCCTCCTCTGCGTGAGTCCCCGTTTCGTCCCGTTGGTTTCCGCGTCGCATGCTGACGGTTTATGAATTGGTTTGTTAGACCGGCCGACAACTTTCTGGAGAAGGACACCTCGGTCCGGTGTAACTTCCTCGTCGTATTCGCCGTCGTCGCATGTGATACGGCGGTCTACATTCGTGGCTGCTGGTTTGCCGTTCGAGAAGCCGATGGCTGATTTGAGTGCTCTTGGAGTGGAAAGTCGGTTACGCAACGCCATGGAAGAGCACGGAGCAGCCAAGCTCAATGATGTGTTTTGGGAGGTGGTCGCGGAAAGGTGAAAAGCCCAATTGAGGTTGGCGTCGCGTCGGAAGGAGTTGTCAGGGAGGGAATGGTGATAGGGCTTCTGTCTTGTAGTACGTGCTGTGTTTTCCACCTTGTTTTTGAGAGACTGACTAATTTTTCTCGCAGTCACTTACATATTTAACTCATTTACAGCAGTTCTCTGACAGTATTAACGACATAGATCCATTACTCACATCGGAAGACTGAGTTAAAGCACATAATAGCACGAACTTTTGATTGTTCAGATTGAAAATTTGAGGACGTCTCAGGTAGACACGGATCTCTCTGTATAGTATAATAACCTTGGTAGTTAAAAGGGGGTATTCCTCATCCAGTATATAGCCTTAAAGGACCAAAGCATGTCTTCACCTGCTCCCGTTCGGAAGAAGTGGGTCGCACCCGAATACTCGTACTAATCGTGGGGCCCACTCGTTGTATCAAATAGTTTATCTGCAACACATTGCAACATGTATATACATTTAAATATGAATCGATACAGTACATTTACGATCTCAAAAGGAGGCTAAAAGATTCCTTCCAAGAGTCGAATGGAGTTCTCCATCTTACTACAAAAGACCAGGTGGCGCGATACATAAGCAACAAGTAGGCTTTCTAGAGCATTCCTATCATACATTGCTGATCGCCACTTAGCGCATGGCCCCATCACAATGGGGGATAATCATCGTCGAGGGCTTCCTTGTCAAGAGGTCCTCGAAAGCTAAACGAGAAGCGAACTTCTTCCTCGGTATTGGGGTCTACAATGGGGGCAGCTTCATAAGAATGCAGTCAAACAGAGAAATGATCCAAAGTTGTTGCCTCACCTTCAGCTTCCGCATCAGACCCAGACGCTTTATGATTTTCTTTAGTGTGGCGAGAGGAGCAGGGGGTGGTGTAAAGGACGTCTGGAAGGGTTGTCTTCGCTTGCTCTTCCTACAACCTTTGAAACCGACGCAACCGTTGCACGCTGTAGCGTCGACATCGTCTTCATCTCCCCAACCTTCCCTCCACCATAAGGAACTCCACGCCAATCAAAGGTCACATTAATCGTGTGCGTTAACAAGATCGCCAACACCGTCGCGACGTGTTGAATATCTTCCGGCGCACGAGGTTCTTCGCACCCCGAAGTGATGGACAGAGGCATGACGAATCGAGAATGTGATGTATCGCAACCTCGACTCTCGTCAGCAAGGATATCTCCAACGCGGAGGACCTGCTATGGGCTCTTTTGTCTTCGTTGAACAAGAGAGTAGATGCCAGTCATCGAGAGGAATGGTGAGTTGGTCGTCCAGCATCATCACGAACATGGCCTTGATGTGACGTTCTTCCAAGTGTATCACATATACCCTACCACAAAGAACAAGTCAATATCAGACGAGATAATTCATAACTAGAGGATCGGAGACGCACCATACTTTCCACAACGTTCAGTCGGAACAACCTTTGTGGTAGCCATTAACGTGACGAAAAAAATCCAAACGTTGGCTTAAAAATGTTCCAACACCAGAATGAAGGCTACTTGTAGATCGACGTAAAACTGTTCGTCTGGGGCCTGGGGACATTCAGGCACTTTAGACGTCCCGTCGGAGCTCACTTGTACCCAAGTCGGAGAGGAACTGAAGCAAGTCACTGGCATACTAGAAGTACCCTCGACGTAATCGAAGATTGCATCATCCACACGACGTGTAAAATGACATATGGCTTTCCAATTAGAAACATTAAGTGCGGTCCACATTGCGAATGTTTCTACGATGTCGGGTGAAATGGTGACATAAAAGCCTTTTTGAGCTGTCGCAAAACGTTCGATGAGATCATCTGGTAGTCCATCGATACACTAGAAAATAACGTTTCATGTCCACTGATAGTACACTGATAAGAAAGGAAACGTACTGTCAAGCTGACTCGGAGCCAAGATATGATAGCTTCGAATTGACACCACAGCGTCGGCAGTAACGGATGAACTCTCCGAGATATTTCATGTTCTTTCTTGACGCACAAAAGGGAAAGCGAAATGGCTGTGGTAAGAAGGGCGTCGAGGTTCAGGTCTTGAAGTCTTGATATAACGACCTCACTAGGAGAACCCAAGGCAGCACAAAACGAGGGCCAGTTTTCCCAGAAGACCATGACTTCTGCACTGTCAAAGTTGGATTCATGCGATCCACCGGGGCCGTGCAGTTGAAGTGTGCACTGTTCGATGAGGAAGTCAAACCATCTATGGACCATGATGTCATGCCACTCCATTTGATCTAGAAAGAACTCCCCGGACCGCGCCTCGTGGAACAAATAGTCGCTGAACGAGGCATGAAATGCAATGATTGCGTCGCAGGGCCCATCAATGTGGAGAACAGCATGGAGTGGCCTCAAAGTTAAAACTACCTGTCCATTTGGAAGCCCGAGCAGGAGTTCAATGAACCGTGGAGTGGGCGAAATTTTGGCAATAGGGAGGATGAAAATCGACGCCAGGATGGCGAGAAGTCCTTCACGGTCCGAGTTGGTGGAGAGTATAACCCAATAAAGATTATCGAGTTCTTGAAAGATAGATTTATGGAGTGGGTTTGGAGATACGTCAAGGACAATGTGAAGCTTCTCCAAGGGATGTAGATATCCGTCTGTTAAGAATTTCAGGACTGTTGCGGCGTAAATAAACTGTCCGCCTGCCTTCTGAACTAGGGCCCGGATGTCAACGTCGCAAGGCCACGGTACCGGGAAATTCACCTGTGAATACTTTGGGCATGAGGAAACATTCCGGAAACCATCGCGTAGATAGCGCTCAATGTCCTCGTCAGGGGAGAACGAATTGTCCAAGACAACGTGCTTTCTGAAGCCGAATAAAGAGCGAGAGTAGAATGCATCCCGGATCCAGGGTTCGGGGCGGCTACAGACCAGGAAACGCAGGGGGAGCGGATTTGTGCCTAGCTCTGATGCCAAGATGTTGAGAATATGGGTTTGAACATCCTCGCCTGTGCATTCGTCGAGCCCATCGATGATGACCAGATTGGGGCGCCTCTTTGAGGGATGCGGCCAATCTGCCCATAGACGGCGCAGACGATTCCACCACACACGCTGAGCCAATAATGGTCTAATGACGAGCTCGGTGAACTGGTTCTTCATAGTAGATTCTAGGATTTTTGGATTGACCGCGATCTTCCGGATAATAGGCTGGCGTAATTCTGGGACGTTCACGACGAGGCCATGAGCGATTGTCATCATCAAATAATCGGGGTTGTTTCGTTTCGGGTCCTGCCTAAAAAAGAAGAAAGAGGCGACAAGAGCTCCTCCTTCGCATCTTTCGGCGATAGTCTGTGCGATAGCTGACTTGCCAACTCCGGCTGGGCCAGACAACCAACAGATCGGTACATCTCGACTTTCTGAGTTCAACCATTTGAGTATAGCGTTGAGTACCTTCTCGCGAGTCTTTGGATGGCAGCGAGGCGGTGGAAATCGCTCTTGGGAATCATGGGAAGCACCTACACCTGCAATAGCGTCCCAAAGAGCCTGAGACCTGTAGACTGCTGGAGAGAATACATCATGATGGGATATGGAAAGGGCAGATTGGAGGCAAACACACAAGTAGAGAACACATAATTGTTTTTAATCTGGTCACCACCGACGCTATTGAACTCTCCTCGTTCTATGGTCATCCTTGACGCTCCGGTGAACATTGACATCGATGGTTTTGAGGTCGACGACTTTCTTGGTTGTTTTGGTTGCTTCATAGTGTCACTGTCAGTGAGGGTTGGGAACAATGTTGTATACCATCACTCTGCACGTTTTCTTCATGATAAGTATATTCCTGGAGACACTGATTCAGACAGGAAAAATGATTCTTTGGAAAAAACTTGAACAGCATACGTTTATATAATTACCGCGACAGGCGAGGCGGATTTTCAAAGTCGAAGCGCGTAATATTCTGATGGAGACGGTATCGGGCTTTGTAGTGGATGAAATCGATGAAAGTCAGAGTCAAAGCGCCTCAAAGCGCGCGCGTCGCGACCTTGCACACGCAGGTTGCGAGACATTCTGAAAAATTGTATCACTTGGGCAGCCACACTGTGAGAGACCAGTGCTTTCACTGAGAGAAAAATACTTATGAATCTTACAACTTCGTACCAACTTCAGTCCAGTGAGCGTCTACTGGATGAAATGAGTGATCTAGGAAGAGCGTTTCCTAGAGTCAGTCTTCACACGAGTTACAGAGATTACCGCTCCCTTACTACTGAATTCGTATTTATACAAGTATATTATATGAGTCGTACGAAGTCGAGAAATCGAGTCATGAGCAGAGTCATTCTGAGTCTCTCTACAGCATGTCGGTTCCTAGAGAAAGGATCCTTACAGTTTGTGCAGTATCCATCACACGCACCCGAATGGATGAGCTTACATAGGTACTAGTATAAAATTCAATACGGAAGCCGGAGGCCGGAGGGCCACCTCGTACAAACCTCAACGTTCTCCAGCCGCGAAGAAATGTTTCCAGCTCCAAGATAGCTGAAAGCCGACTCGCTATTATATCAAATAGTTCGTCTGCATTAATATGTACATCATCTAATACGAATCCATACAGTACAATACATTTACAGTCTCGGTTTGAGGTTGAAAGATTCAGTCGAATACTAGGGTTCTCCATCTACGATAAAAAGAGAAGTCCAAGGTAGCGCGATACATAAGCAATAAGTAGGCTTTCCAGAAACATTCTTATCATACAACACCCTTGCTGATCGCCACTGAGCGCATTGTCCCATCAATGGGTATAATCATCATCGAGGGCTTCTTGTCAAGAGGTCCTCGATAGCCAAACGAGAAACGAGCTTCTTCCTCTGCATTCCGGTCTGCGATGGGGTAGCTTCATAAGAACATAATAAACCGAGAAACGATACGCAATACTGCCTCACCGTCAACTTCGTCGTCAGACCGAGACGCTTTGTGTCCTTCTTTGGTGGTGGTAGGAGCAGGTGGTGGTGTAAAAACAGGTGTAGCCTGGACGTCCGTAGGTTTTGCCTTCGCTTGCTCTTCCTTCAACCTTTGAACTGACGCAGCCGTTGCACGCTGTAGCGTCGACATCGTCTTCTTCTCCCCAACCTTTCCTCTACCACAAGGAACTCCACGCCAATCAAAGGTCACGTTAATCGTGTGCGTTAACAAGATCGCCAACACCGTCGCGACGTGTTGAATATCTTCCGGCGCACGAGGTTCTTCGCACCCCGAAGTGATGGACAGAGGCATGACGAATCGAGAATGTGATGTATCGCAACCTCGACTCTCGTCAGCAAGGATATCTCCAACGATCGAACGAGCGGAAAACGTGTTATGGGTTCTTTTGTCTTCGTTCAATAAAACAAGAGAGTGGATGAAGGAATGCCAGTCATCGAGAGGGATGGTGAGTTGGTCGTCCAGCATCATCACGAACTGACGGTGCATGGTCTTGATGTGGTGTTCTTCCAGGTGCATCGTTTCGCCCCTACCACAAAGCACGAGCGAATGTGAGGTGAGACGGTTCATGAACGGATAATTAGAGACGCACCATAACCTCAACGACGTTCGGTCGTTGGAGATAACGCTCGTCGCAGCCAACAAAGCAACAAGGAAAATCCAAACGTTATACAGCACTAACTGCTCAATTGTCGGACCAGAAGAACTCTTCATACTCAAGTTTAAACTAAATCCACTCCTAAACGATAAACCGGCGGAAACCCCACGCTCGACGTAATGCATCGCGAGAAAAACCGCAGCAGAGGAAGGGTTGAAGCGCTTCAAAATCCCCTCGAATTGGCCGAAAGAACGGCTATTGACTCTATCGAGGGTCTTCAAGCCAATCTCCGGCTCTGAGCCTAAGATCTGGGTGGTCATCCACTTTGCAAGGAAAATCCCCAACGCAGCGTTCCCTTTGGAGTCTCGGTATGTCGGCTTGAAAAATTCGTGACTAGCAGAACCTCGCTGGTAGTTCTCGAGGGGATCGAGATAGAGGTACGCTTGTTGATAGGAAGTACGGGGTCGTTTGCTGGGGCGACTGTGGATGGTGGCGCCTCCATGCTTGCCTCGCGTGCGGACGATCGTGACAGTCAACGGTCCCTCGGCTCTAGAATCTCCATTAGAAGCCCGTGGACGCTTAACGCCATGTTTCGACCACTCTACACGCTGTTCCGCATCGCCGTGTGTACCAGCATCATCTTGAGTAACGGATTGAGTTCGGGTTGTGGCAATGGTGGTAGTGGTAATCGGAGTGATGACATTGACTTTTTCCTTCTGAGCATTAGAGGATTTCGGCGAAATTTCTTTAGAGTCCAAGTCAGGCTGGGTTGCCATGGCGGGTGACGGAGAGGAGGAAGGAAGGTGGGTGGATGAATGAGAAGGAGGGTTTTATAGGAAGTCTGCTTTCTCATGGCGCCAACCAAAGGTCAACCACAATGGGAGCGGTGTCGTGACCACGCGAGTCGCGGCAGTTTCGATTTCCAAATTTAGCGGACAATAAAGCGGGAATAGGCGAACAAAAGAAAACAAAAAACCTAAATTGAACAATCGTACATTCATTTCGGAAAGGTGCATGTGTTAATTGATACGTACCTATACGAGCCTACATGGTCTGATTCGCGTGTTACCAACTTCATTCTCCTTCTTGTTGTCAATTCTCGGAGTCATCATGTTCTGAGTTTGTGCTCCGAAAATGTGGTGCTTGCAACCAGCGATATTGTAGTACAGTCCATGGACATGTGAACGATTTGACGACATCAGGCGAAATTTTGACATGGAGGCCTTCTCTGGTACACTCAAAACGTTTGGCGAGATCACTCACTGATCCATTAGTATCCTAGGAGTAATTATCATTCAGGATTTTGTGTGGGGTGCGGTGAGGAACATACCGCAGATATCAACTATGATTTGGTAGCCAGAAGTTCCTCCATAGCAACGACAAAGAGGGAGATCTGTTCTTCTTGGATTTGTCCAAGCGTATTGTATTGTTTGCTTTCTGGTGATTGGAGTGCTTGAGGAAAGGGAGAATGACGCTTGGAAGAAGAGCGTCCGAGTTCAGTTCTTCAAGACTTGACACGACAAGTTTTGCTAGGGTGACCGAAGGCAGCACAAGATACAGCCCATCTTCCAAAAGGTCTGGGTGGCTACATTTTCATAAGGGAGTTAATCCAAACTCAGCTTTGTGTAGTTGCCGAAACTTGCACTGTTAAACAAGTACGTCAAGCCATCTACGGACCAGGTAATTATGCCATTCTCCCTGATCAAGAAAGAACTCCTCAGATCGTGACCGGTCAGAAAGTCATTGAACGACGTACGAAATGCGATGAATGCATCTTCAGGTCTAACATTCCGAAGAGTAGAATGGAGTGTGCGTGAACTCTACTTGCCCATGTGGAGCAGTTCAATGGATGAGAGGTACTTCCTCGACGACAGAGAGAATGAAGATTGACTCGAGGACGGAATTGGCAGAAGGTAGATTATCGAGTTCTGAGAAGAGGGATGGTACGGATGAATCGGGAGACATGTCGAGGAGGATACGGAGTTTTTCCAATCGATGTAAATAACTGCCGTCTAAGATAAATCTGCATCGGAAGGCCACGGTACCGGAAACCGGACCTGTGAATAATTTTCGCTCGTAGAAACATCCTGGAAACCATCACATGAAGAGAAAACGCTCGATGTCTTCAACTGGCGAGGGAGTCATCTAAGGGAACGTGTCTAGTCATGCAGATGGCGAGAGTAAAACACCTTTCGGATCCACGACTAAGAAACGCAAGGGGTTTGGGGTTTGAGGTTTGGGTTTGTATCTGGTGCTGAAACTGGGATATTGAGGACAAATCGCAGTTGGCACAAACAGACCTAAACCTAGAACGTTAGTCAGAGAGGATTTCTTGAATTGCAGAAGAGGTTTAAGCACGGACTAGTTCTGCGACGATTCGATGTAGCGAGAGAAGATACTAAAGTCCCAACTAATTCTCTTCCCTCTCAGAATCTCAGTACAGCCCCAACCCGTCCAGACCCTCGCATACTCGTTCTTTCAGAGCCTCTTCTTGTGTACTTTGACAATGTTGTTTCTGGCCTGGTTGGAATGTCAAGTATCCGGTAAGGCTTTGGCGAGTGCGTAGACCGGAAGATTACGCACCATATTTATCCAAAAATTATAGCCGTTCGATCTCAAATAAAAACATTTAGCCAGTGTAGAAAATTCGTCGGGTGTTACGAGACGGTCCAGAGGACATTGTGGGTGGATGAGAGTTAAGCCGCTAAGCGCGTATACACAAGCCCGGACCGGGTCTGCCGTCCGAAAGTGAAGGAAACAAATCCCTGTCACAGCTGGCAGTGAATGCTATTTGAGGTCGAAATAGCGGCTTAGAAATATGATTTCCCAACACAACAAAAAAAAACACAAATTCTGCTGGAAAATATATCACAAACCAGTAAGATATTTGGGCAATTTATTGCTTCCAAAAACAGTAAATACTTGGCTGTAATACACACTACATATATTCAAAAATCCAGATATTCATAGAGTTCGAAAGGGCAAAATAGTTGGGAGCATCCAGGAAATACTCCAGCATCCTGAATATGCTAAATGTTCAGAAGGGCATTTATTTTGAATATTTCTGATCCCTGTTGAAAATACTTCATCTATTTCAGTGAGGCTTGTTTGAGTGCAACCACAGCAGGTAACACTTAAAGCAACAGAAATTTAGGTTATTTTGAACCAGGATCAGAAATATTCAAAATGGATAACTGTCCAAACATTTGTCATGTTTAGAATGCTGGAGTATTTCCTGAATGTTTCCAAATATTTTGCCCTTTTGAACTCTATGAATATCTGGATTTTTGAATACAGTTGAATACTTCCTATGGAATAATGTCATATGGAATAATATGTTATCTGGAATAACTGTGGTTTGGAATAGGATTCTGGCTGCCCCGACCATATTCCATATGAAGTATCTGACTGTATATGTAGTGTGTTTTACAGCCAAGTATTTACTGTTTTTGGAAGCAATAAATTGTCTAAATATCTTACTGGTTTGTGATATATTTTCCAGCAGAATTTGTGTTTTTGTTTTGTGTTGGGAAAAATATGGCATCATATTTCCAGGCCGCTATTTTGACCTCAAATAGCATTCACTGCCAGCTGTGTGTGTTCTGAGGAATCCTCACAGGCACAAGTGGGTATTACTGGAGGAGGGATCCCATGTCATTCTATAGTTTCTACCCATCAAAATTAGAAGCATGAATATTCCCAACATACCCAGCTTCTAGATCTCTACACCTGCCTCCAATATCTCCAAGCTATATGTACAATTAGTGACAATCATCAAGTTGTAAAGGAGCCTTGGCCTACAGTATGCTAAGAAATATGAGTGCTATCAAATCTGAGAGTAGAATTGGTTGAGAATTGATTGATTTTTCTAGTAGCATAGAGAGATAAGTGTTTTCCAAGCAGCTACACAATGGCCTTGTATAACAGACATGAAATATATACCAGACATATCAAATGAAGTATTCTATTTGTCATGTACAATCAGTTCATAGATTGAGTATATCCTTTTTACAGCTATGCAAGATTGGACAACCGGTGTCTAGTTATTAGTCCTTGACCACCCAACATCAACTGAGCATCAGATGAGGCTAAAATATGTCCCCCAACAATTGGCTCCATCTCAGTCACATCCTGAATTGAATGACTGCTCATCCTCTTCTGGGCCCGAGCATCACCATCATCCCCAAATCCAATTAGCCCATCTACTGTTTGCAGATGTTCAATCTGTTCCTCACTGACAGGCCCAATCTTGGGTAGATCATCATCTGGTACAGCTTTCCCAATCCTTGCTACTGCCAGTGCATCAAGTTGGGAAGTCCATGTTGGTACTGAGTAGATGTACCACACAAGAGCAGCTAGAGCAAGCAGTTGGAGAGAGATGAGGATTGTGACAATGATAGTGCCTGCAACACTCTTGTCAGGCTTCAGCAAAAGGAGTCCTGGAGAGGTGTAGATGGGGCGGGCAGCAAAAGGGTATGACATGGAGACTGACTTGGTGAGGACAGCCTTGTTTGCATAGAACATAGTCATACCAAGAATGGCTTCAGCATTTGAGGTGTCATTGAACCTGTTATACAACCAAAGGCCAATTACATTGGCAGCATAGATATCTTGGCTATGCTGGTCTGCCACATATGAGTTGAGCCTGCCAGGAATATCATAACAGTATGTTGTGAAGTCAGCACCATTGACAAGCTCAATGGGCAGAGCAAATGGGATACTGCCATGTTCACACATCATGGCAAGCACTTGAGCAGAGGTGAGGTTGTGAGAGTTGGCATCCTTGCTTGCAATATTTAGGAAAGATGTGTTCCCAAAGAGAGCAGATGCAGCAATCATGAGTGGGCCAGAAGCATTGAAATGATTGGTCTGGAAGGGATCTGCCATTTCACGATAGATGAGGGAGTTCATGTCTGGAGAAGGATCTCTAAGATAGAAGTGAGCTAATGGGCTACAGAGAAACATGTCTGCTTACTCTACAGCTGGGGGCTGGCTGTCAAGTGTGGACAGATAATCATTGTAGTCATTTGCTAAGACTTCAGGTTCTGGCCACTTGTCAAGGAGAGAACCATATGAATAATCATTACGGTAATTTCCAAGCTCAAAGTACCCTCTAGTAGAATTGGCAGAGCAGTGAATTGTGAAATTTGATATGGAGCCCATAAAGCCCATTGCTGGACTCAACTCCATGTCAATATACAACTCTTCTGCAATATCCTGTCTGTTGCGACTGAGGCTCCAAGGTGAGACACCAACTTCTCCTGGAGCACAAACACGGACATTAATGAAGGAGTTGCCAAATGAGGATTGAATAGGGTGGGTGCCTGGGCATGACGAAGGAAAGTTATCTTTGTGAATGGGAGTGCAGTGGGCAGATGAGTTCATCCGCATGGCATGCTGTCGTAGTACACCTGTTGTGGTCCCATTATCTAGTGCACTGACAAAGAAATCTTCGTTTTTGCGAGATTGATAGTACCAGAAGAACATCTGCCGATCTCTGGGTGTCTGGAAGCCATCAATATCATTATCAATGTTTCCCCATGGATTATCCACCCATAGGTTTGGCTGTGCATCAATGTCTGAGACGGTAACAATGCTGCTGGCAACATCCTCCACAATGAGATTATGTGGGAGCATATTGATAATTCCAGGTTCAGAGTCATAACCCGTAATGGAAGAAAACTTGCTTGTGCAACCATCTATGGGCAAGTCGTTGCACGACATTACTAGGATTGGATTGTACTTAACAAACGCGGATTGAATGGGTTGTTGGACAGCACCTGATGGAATCAATCAGCAACCTCCATGTAATGAAAGGATTACAGGTTACTTACAAAGGATAACCATCAACATAGCTAGCCAAAAAAATAGGCTGCCGGAGCCTGTACTTCTTGCCTTCCATATCGACGCAATGTCGCCCCATCCACGGTTAGCTAGAGTGAACAGCTGCAACAAGTTCAACTCCTGCTTAACCTTCCTTCGCTGCGTATAGACTACTGCTGCGTGCGCGAGAACCGACCCAACAACTGGCATGACCAAGACACCCGATATGGAGTTGAGGATGCGGACAAATGTAACGGTTACACCGATTTCGAGAAGAGTTTTGGGAGGTCGCGAGCCTGATTGGTCGTAGTAGGATGGTGCATTTAGTGGGCGTTTATCCAGAACGCAAGTAAGAACCCAAGGAATAATGAGTGTGGGTAGATAGAGAAGAAGAAGCCATAGCGTCGCTTTGTGATAGCCCAGCTGAGATTGCATGATCGCTGGCGGTAGTAGAAGCTCGAGAGAGTATACAAAGTATGAGGACCCTGTTTGGACGGAAAAAATAAAATCTGCACCGTATTTTGACGTCAGGGAAGTCATCATGGCTTCAAGAGGGCAGTTCTTCCCGCTTTTGCCAACAGACTATCAATTTGTCAATGAATGATTCCAAAGTTAGTTGTAAACGGTGGCATTGGAAGTGCCCTGACCATCGAGATGCGACTCGGAGATGCCCCCCCTGGAAAAAACTCATCACAAAGGTATAAGAGAATGAAGAAGAGGGTGACTCGTGAATTATGGGTGAAGCCTGAGAGAAGGTAAGATTAGGGGAATTGGGGGTGGGAACCTCACATTTATAGATATCTGACAACCAATATGATGTTTGATGACGACCGTCTGTGCAATCCCGTTGCCAAGAAATGTTCTATACATACTCAAGTGCCATGGGGGGGACTCTTTTGTGTGTGTTGATAAGTATCTAATCGGGTGGGTTTCCTTGTGCAAAAGTCGGGAGATGAGACTCTGAACCGAGTCGCTGGTTGAATTACACTGCCCTTGGCAGGGTTTCTGTCATCCGAACAATTCGACCTAATTTCTCAGCGCTCCAAGGTGCAAGATCCCAAACCTAAGATACACAGTACAAAACAGGTCAGAAAATGGAAGAGTGGCGTTCAGCTGAATGATCACTCACAGAGCTCCAACAGACACATAACCCTCAGGAGGCCAAATTCCTGTAAATCCTGTAAGTCGTCCGCGTCAGTGTTAGAGACGGAATGACCATGGAAAATTCAAGACAAGGGCTCTGGCCATTTATCGATTTCGGCGGTGGACGGTAGGCGGGTGGTAATCGATTGTTTGTTCGCTCGCAGGTCTCCAATATAGCGGTGCCCGTCCATTCACTGGATAGTAGTGGCTTGATCCTCTCGATTGCAGCTGCAGTTCCCTGATCCCGCTTCATCAACTTACTCTGATTGCCGGTGATCCAAATCAAACAGACCTGTCGCGATCGCGATACACCTAAAAGGGAAGGATATCCGAAATTAAGAGAGGGATTCCGTACTCATCTACTTATCATACAGCCTGTTTCGAATTTCGGTCATCCGTCGAGATTCGAGGAGCAAGGGGCTTAGTCAGCATTCACTCACATTTCGATTTCGACCGCGAATCAAACGCCCACAAACGCCTATAACGGACGCCTGACGCTCAAAGTTTAAAGCATGGTTACTTTCTTCGCGGGTGAGAGAATATACAAGTTATAGAGCGTACATCTTCTGCGGACGTATGTGGGATTTGGAGAGACGAACAGCATGGTGTCTTCTCCACCTGAAAGGAAATAGTAATGGAGGCGAATTCCTTAATCCATGTCCGTCCTCTCGATCGACTTCTGATATTTAGTCTGGGATAGCAGCTGTAAATTTTCACTGTCGTCCATAACTTCATGGTCAGCCAACCGAACCAGCCTGGTCAACCTTGCGTACACTCCCCGCTCTGGGATCCGAAATCCTAACTTAACCTCCGAAAGGTGTCTTCTCCTGGCCATCGGCAATGCCCGACTCCGCATTCAACGTTGAAAGCACCTATCGTCGATCACTTGTCGATGCTATCTACTTCGAGGGTAAATCCCCACCACTTGATGAACGTTTTCTGGAGTGTCTAGCATGGAAAGGATACCAAGAACATCTGCTTCTTGCGGCTATTCAGATCTTGTACAATGGCCATGAAGGCGATTAAAAGCGATAACAGGTACTGTAGGCCAACGAGTCCAGAAAAAAAGCGGAGTGGTGGCGGCAGGGTCCAGAATGGCATTCATCCTCGCTATAGAAAAGGTAAGTGCCATATTTTGAAGCTGCTTTCGGAACAGATCGCAATGAGTAGGTACAAGTAACGGGTATATGCATCTACGACGACAAGAGATCGCACATGACAATGAAGGTTACAATCTTTTCTGAGGGTACAAGCTTTCTGGCGTATGAGCCAAAACTAGAGAAGGAGATTGGGAGAAGAGCTGATATGGTGTCCCTGTGTGAACGAATATGTCATTCGATGTTTCTTCCCAAGATACTGCCATGATGGGCAAGCAAAAGTTTCGAAGGCAGTCACAAGGAAGCTGAGAAATTAGGCGTGGAGGGAAGATTATGGGGTAGGGAAGATGTGGTGAGGGCTTCATCTTCTAGGACTCCCGAACGTTGAGTCCGTAGAGCTTGAGGATAGCTAAGATGAGGATATTTCGAGTCAGCAGAGAGAGAACATACCTTGTTATCAACTAACTGAATCACCCTTTCTTTAACGCAAAGTTGCCCCCGAAGTGCTCGAGACAACGCCCTCATCTTAATCCATCATCAAACAGGACCGTAGCTTGACGCGACGGCCTTATCGCCATATCATAAACATTTCAAGGCGCTCTCAGCATAGGTCATTATCGCGAAGATTCACCTGGAATGCAAGGCTCCTTTGGCTATGTAAAACGTTTGTGAATCGGGTCAAAAATTGGATTTGATTATTTAAGCTGGGTAGCCGAGAAAAGTGAACCCTCGAGTATTGAATGAAAATCTCGTGCGCTGGGGCATGAAAAGGAAAGAGGAAAGAAGCGGATAGTGGTGGTTGCAGGTCAAGGGACAGTCTGAGTCACACGGTCTCTCTTCCGCTCCCCAATTCTATCACAAAGAGCTCCCCACCGGTTTCGAGAGACCTCAGATACGGCAAATCAGTCCGGCATCATGCGGGACGATCCTTGAAGCTTAAAGGTGCAATGTCTCCACACTACCCGTAAAGGATGTCCAACGGACCGACAAAGACGGCACTCTTTCTTCTCCATGAGCTCTGGAATTCCTAATCCTCTGATACCCATGGTACTCCAATACCTGCGCCGATTTAGATGCCTTTGCCTACGATTCTGTTGGAGTTAATACCAAGCACAAAATTCCGTTCAGCTCGCGAGTTGACCGCCCCTCTTCCGCGAGGTATCGAAAACGAACGAGGCTACCCAGGGTTTCTCCTTTGACGGGCTTCCAATATACACACACCGCACAACGTTTCAAGTCTTAGCTACGACTTGTTCTGTGTCTGTTGTTTCCGGTCACCCGGAGTCACCGTGCGGCACAGATAAATAGGGCTCACCTTGACTCGTAATAACATTACGCTCAACCCCCCCTTGCGTAGATGCAGCCTCCCACACTCCTTCTCTATCTCACAGCTCTATTCGGAATCGGTCTATGCTCATTACAGCATGACCTTCAAGCAGCGGGAGTAACGGCATTATATCCTGGAGATTCCGGCTATGATACAGTTAGCCAAGCTTGTAAGTTCTGCTTATATAGTCTCTGGAACCGCCGCAGTCTCTGAAAGGTTCTGAGTCAACCGCAGATATACTTTCCGACCTGCTGCCATCGCATTCCCCACTAACGTACATCAAGTCTCAGACGCTGTCAAGGTTGGCGCTGCAAACGGTTTCAAGGTAGTGGCTCGAAGTGGTGGGGTACGCACACGGCTTTTCTCTACCTCATGAGTCTGTAAATTACCTTCCTACTCATACATAGTGTTGTTATTTCATTTAGCATAACTACATCGCAAACGGGCTTGGGGGAAAGAATGGCTCATTAGTCTTAGACTTGAGTGCATTGAAGAAAATCGATTTCGATTTAGCGACCAACACGACCCTGATCGAACCTGGAAATAGACTAGGAGACATTGCTTTGGCTTTGAATGAATACGGACGGGCCATACCTCACGGAACTTGTTCATATGTCGGTGTTGGGGGGCACGCAGGTCAGCTACATCCGCCGTCGTGGTATCAAAGCAGGGCTAATACTTAGTGCTACATCCATTACTTAGCGGGAGGAGGCTTCGGTTTCGTTTCACGAATGTGGGGTCTGAACCTCGACGCCGTCAAAGCTGCAGAAATAGTTCTCGCAAATGGAACTATCACCACCGTATCCGCGAGTCAGAATCCGGACCTGTTTTGGGTAAGTTGTGATTATCTCCGATGTTTTCCCCTGTCTTATTGAGGAAAAATATTCGTCTAGGGCATCAGAGGCGCCGCATCCTCTTTTGGTATCATCACAGCACTAACATTCCAAACCTATCCAGCTCCCACTTCATCCGTCATCTTCAGCTACGACTGGACTCACGACGTTAATGGCGCTACAAATGCATTCGAATCTTTCCAAACGTTTGCCGACAGTGGAATTCCTCCAGAGCTCGGAGGCGAATTGACCATCAGTCGAGGAACACAACGTGACCAAGTTACTGTAGAGTTTTCCGGTGGATACTGGGGACCCTTGGATTCCTTCAATGCGACTATAGCTTCATACCTCTCAACCCAGCCAATTCCTACCAGTCAGACTATAACCACAGGTAACTGGTTGGAGGGATTAGAGGCCTTGTTGTTCGGTGCCTTGAACACAAGTACCGCACCCGACCGGTTGACGACGTTCTATGCAAAGTCACTGATGGCGCCCGAAGTTGAACCTATCACGGACGAGGCCGCTCGATCGTTGTTCAATTACCTTGCAAACGAGGGGTTCGCATCGGACACTGTAGGTCATTTAATGGTTCATCATATTCTATAAACCAGAGATTGAAGCGCTTTTTAGGACTGGTTCGTCGAGATAGAACTATACGGAGGCAGTAATTCTGCTATCAACAGCGTTCCTTTTGACGCAACTGCTTTTGCGCACAGGAATTCTCGGTTCAATTTCCAGTTTCACGCAGCGTCGTTGAATGGCGATCCTCCTTTTCCAGACGATGGGTTAACCTTTGTCGATGGAATGGCTTCGAACTTGATTTCAACAATGCCGAGCGATTGGGATTACGGGTGAGTGAGAGTGACTGCTTTGTCCTGTGGTCTCGGTCGCACTGATTTGCCGCCTTTTTTGCATGGAAGCGCGTATATCAACTATCCGGATGATAGACTTCAGGACTGTGGGTATTGTTTCAACTCCCTTATGTAGTTCTTTGGTCCTCAATGAAAGCTGACACGTTCCTTTCTTCAAAGGGGAGAGACTCTACTATGGCACTCATTGGCCTCGACTAACGGCTTTAAAACGGGCTGTAGATCCTCATGATGTTTTCAGTTTCCCTCTTTCCATTGAGGAGTAGATGAATGAAAGACCAACTTTTCTTGACATGCTGAATCACACCCCATCAATTTTACTTACCCTCCAAATACCACCGTCTTCGATAACTTCAGCCCTTCAATATGCGTTCCACTACTCTTACTCCCCAGGACCGTGTTCTCGTTTTCCTGAGTTTCAAAGACCCGGTACAAGATCGGCCCCGAGTTCGGAATACTCCAAGACCTTCTCGAGGCTATTGTCGGTAATGACTCTGGTTGACATTACTACTGGACAGCTACCAAAAGGAACCCTCAGTCGTCAGGGGAGTTGGAAAGGAAGGGAGTTGATATTAAGCTGCCTTTGGTGAAAGGCTACAAGACCAATACTAATTATAAGCTTCCAGTTGTTTGATTGCTTCCGAGAAGTTGCCGAAATCACTCGTCATGATAAGTCCTGGCGATGTGGACTGCTCTCATCCAGCATAAGAGTCCTCCGTGCCCCCGGACTAAACCCACGGGCCAACTTCCCTCCGTCGAGCTACATACCCTTCACAAGATGCATTACCCAAACTCCGAGTCGTGTTTCCCTACAAAGAGCGATTATGCAACAGTCTTCTCCCGATACTCCGATCCTTTTTGGTTGTCCGTGTAGTTTCGAAATCTTGATTGACTAACGGCTGCGATGTTGATTCGCTTTGACATAGTTTGCCGGATCAATTTTCCGCGACGCCTACGGACGCCCATAACGAGTCACTAGTCAAAGCTGGTCAAAGGCTCGGACCTCAAGGCCTCACGCGTGGCATGATATTGCCCGAGCTGTTCAATTACGGCCTTTCATTTATTTCCGAAACCCTCGCAGCTTCCACGTTTAAAATTACTCTACATTCTTTCGGTTCAGTGTAGCGGTCGGCTAAGAAGTACCGTCAAAAGGCACCGATAATTTGAATTACAGAATTGATATTGAAACAAAATCCACTGTTGAGATACAAATAACGAGGGGGAAAGAGGAAACTGGGGAAGACTATTGAATTTTTGTGTGATCGTATGCATGGTTGGTCCATTGTCCAGATTGCAGAGAATGTAAAAGGAGGGAAGATCCGTGAAGATTTGTAGTATAACAATGCCATTGCCATAGCAATGGACTAGCGAGGGAATAGAGGTGCCCAAATTAACCCATATGTAGTAACAACACCGCTCAACCGAAATGGATGACCTCTATACCAGTGATCTGCCCAGTTACATCGGTCTATCAGTGAGACCATTAGCAAAGTAGTACAGAGAGCGTATACCTATCAACTTACCTTTATCCCAATCACTCTCTCCTCATCCATCAACACACCATCGAACCTATAACTCTCTTTCGTTCGACTCTCCACAAACGGAAGATACGTCACCATATCATCCGCAAACAAACTCTGGAATCCGGGAGGTAAATGATGCGGACCTCGTTTGACAATAGGACCATCCTCGTCAACATTACCAGCCAGTTCAACCTTGCGTACATTCCCAGCTCCAAAGTCCAAAACCCTAACTTTCGTCGGTATCTTTTCATCGCCAATGTCAATCATTTCTACATCCAACGTTAAGCGCACGTATCGCTGCCCGCAGGTTGTTGTTATCCATCTCGAGGGTATATCCCCGCTACTATCATGACAAAAGGTGATCTGGGGTGCCCATTCCGACCATGGGATGGAGACGACGCTGTCTAACACATCGAGTTCCTGTGGCTCTTCAGAAATCTTGAGCAAGGAGCTCCGATGCACGAAGACGGTTAAGAGTGAAATCCGGCCCATTCCGTGGATTCTTAAATGCAAGAGAACAATAGCGTCGTCAGGAGACGGATGAAAAGGCGCATCGGACCTGAGAGCGGCGTTGGGGGGAACGGGATTCGGTTCGGCCCGACATGAGATGTAACGTATGTTGTAGTTCAACGCAGTTTGGAAGAGACCGAGTGTGAGGACGGGAGAAGTAGGCTGGTATTCATCCCCGTCAGGGGAAGGAAGTTGCCATATTTCGAGGTTATTTTCAAGGACGTTCGGAAGGAGGATTTTGTTATGACTGATGAAGACGATTCCAGCATATGATTCGGGCTCGCCATCGATATTCTGACAAATAGGGTTAAAAAAAGGGCGGTAAGTCAGCGGAAATTAGACACACCATCAAAACCTTTCCGGTTTTCCAGTTCCACACGATAACTTCGCAAGGTCCCATCGGAATCAACCAATATGAAATGACAAGAGCGAGATAGTCTCCTACTATCTCGCAGTTTACTACAGGTGCGCCGAGGTCGAGTTCCTTGCTCACGATATCCAACACGGGCTGTTTCGCGAGCGGGTGAGGTTTTCCGGTTGAGAACTGGTACAGGCACAGGTCAACTTTCGACATACGTCCACCGCGGTGTCCAACCCTGTAGATCGTTTAGCTTCGGTCCAAGGATATTAAGAAAAATGAAAAGTACGAGGTAATGAGAGCAATTAAATCGTGCTCGTGGAGGTTAATCGCAAAATCTACGATTGTCCTTGTTTCCTTGAGACCTGCAGTAACCGGTTTGAAGGCGTCCCATACGATGTTGTCTTGAGGGGTCTTCGGAAGCTTGATATAACGCAAAAACTGCCTTCCGTGTTCACCTAGGAGGTAAATTCCATCCGAGAGATCGTACACGCTCCCTGGGCGAAACGTCACTGGCGCGAAGGTGCGAAAATTGGGTTTACAGTATGCCCAAGCCCGCTGTTGCCTCTTCACCAATTCCAGCTTCTCGCATGGGCTATACCGAGAACAAGCTGGATTGTCATCAAGTTTATTGATATGGAGGTGTTGGAGGTAGTTCAGTAACGATGAACTCGATACCAAGGCTCGAAGGAGGCGATTAGCTTGCGAGGTCTGGGCGATGCTCGGTCCGTCGAGATGGCAGAGAATAGAAACTAGCAGTTCAGAGGGGAGATCGAGGAGATTCATGGTGGTCAAGACTCAAGAAGAAGCACGCGAGCAGCGAGTTCCGCTGCAACTTTTGTATGTATTTCAAATCAGGACGTCAATCTTACGCAACACGTTGTAATTACCACATTTGGTTTATCATTATCACACCCTGAACACCTGCGATAAAAGTACTCGACTCCACCTTCGACTTGCCCTCGACTTTCTGAATCCCTTCAAAGGTCAGTATTCGACTCGGTTCTCAAGGCTAAATTACGCAAACCACTCGTTTATGTTTCTCTTTTCTCCAGCGCAGCCCACCTCATTTGATCATACACAATCCACTCACTTCCGCAGTTGAGCGTTTTCGCCGGAACAAATCAAATGGAGCTTATCAACCTGGTAGCCTGTATCAAAAATTTATACCCGGGGATCAAGGTCTCAATCTAGGAGCCCAAAAATCCGGCTGGTTATCGTTATCAAGAGACCACCACCACCACTATGTCAAAGGAACGCGAAGAGCCAGTGGTTGCACAAGAACAAAATGACGAACAAGACCTGGCGAGGATGGGGTATAAGCAGGAGTTGAAGTGCGTAAACATTTCATCGTGATCTTAAGAAGTTCTCATGGCTGCAATTCAGGAGGGATTTAGGGTTGTTGCAAGTGGGTCAAATTTTCATTCTACGGTGGATGAATTGACCAAGTTCTTAATTACGCGATAGAATTTTGGGGTATGTTGAATCATCCACGTATCGATGTCCAAACCTCCTCAGATCATTGTTAGGTTTCTTTCTCCATCATTTCTGTGATAACTGGCATTCCTTCGTTGTTTGCATTTGGTCTCGTGAGTTGTCTCTTTCGACGCCTCCAACATCCACCGACCCTCTACAGAATACCGGTGGTCCTGCAGTAATGGTCTGGGGATGGATTATCGTCTGTAAGTGTCAAGACAATCAGCTATTGGTGTAAGCACCGATGACCTCTATGACATAGCCACTTTTACAATGTCGGTTGGATTGGCTATGGCTGGTGAGCTACAGATCAACTTTATCTCCTTTCTCCGTGCTGAGCTCCTCTAGAAATATGCAGGTACGTTATCAGGAAATAAACTAGCAACTGAAGTGACTGTTCCCTTCCAGTGCACATCCAACTTCGGGCGGACCATACTTTTGGGCGGCTATGCTTTCCAACCCTGAAGATGCGGCACTCACATCGTGGATAACCGGTATTACTCACAGCTCTACCCGCATCTGAATCATCACTCACCTCTCGAAATCTGCAGGATGGTTCAATCTACTTGGCCAGGTAGCTGTCACCACCGGTATCAGGTAGGAGAAGCAATTGATTAGGCTGCCAGTGTCAAGCGACCCTGCTGATGTATTCCAACAGCTTTGCATGTGCCTCCTTTCTATCGACAGTTTGCACTTTCAAAACGGATTTTATACCCAACGAAAAAACCCAGATAGGCATGTATTGAAGCTTCTGTCTCAGTGTTCCTTCGGAAATCCTTATTTGACCAAAACAGGCGTGTATGCTGCAGTCCTTTTCACTCAAGGTTCGTATCGGTGCCTGAATCCTATCTCCTACCTGCTCACGGAGCCTACCCCGCCTTCAGGGATGATCAACACATTCGGGGTACGGATTCTACACTTTTTGAATAACATTTCCATCTGGTGGCACGCGTTTGGAACGTTCTCCTTGGTCGTTGCCATCCTGGCAAAAGCTCCGATGCATCAGTCTGGACATTTTGTGTTCAGAACATTTATAGACGGAACTGGTGGGTGGAGTGAGAGGGCCAGTCCGGCTTATGTTGCTATTATTGGGGTAAGGTTCTTGCTCCGTGACTTGGCAACGATTGTTGGGTTGAGTTCGTATTGCTTTTCCAGGTGCTTATGTCGCAGTATACTTTGACCGGTAAGTATCTTGAGATAATGGTTTTAAAGGCAACTGACACATACTAATCGGACAGGATTCGATGCAAGTGCTCACGTACGTTCTATGACCTCCCTAACTTTCGTGTCAGACTGAATAGTTTCTATTCTAGATGACAGAAGAAACTAGAAATGCCGCCATGTCCGGAAGTCTTGGTATCATTATGTCTATCGGCGTTTCGGCTCTACTCGGATGGTATCTCCTACTTGGGCTTCTATTCTCCATTCAAGATTTGGATAGAACTCTGAATTCCGAGACTGGTCAACCGGTCGCTCAGATCTTTCTGGATACCGTCGGGGAAAATGGTGCTATTGTTCTGATGGTAGGTCAGCTGCTTGACTTTTGGTATGTGAGTTTGATTGAGTTAATCCCCTCGTTATAGGTCATTGTTGTCGGAGCGATGTTTATGTGCGGGTACGTTTAATGGGAAGACTATCCTACTTCAAGAAGTTGCTAACTTTCCACGGTTGCAAGAACGTTCTCGGTGACATCCAATTCCCGTATGATGTACGCTTTTGCTCGGGATGGTGGTCTTCCCGGATCCAAATTTTTCGCTCATGTGGATGATAGGTGGAGATCTCCCATTCGGACAGGTGAACTCCTCCCATTGGTCCCTGTCTCGTATTATGTTGACCTCTTCTACTCGTGATTGCTCAGTATGGCTCGCGTGTACACTCAGCTTCATCCTTGGTCTTCCAAGTTTAGGCAGTTCCGTCGCGTTTTCCGCTGCCACTTCGATTGCTACGATTGGTTTATACATCTCGTATGGTATACCGATCGTCCTTCGGGTTATTTACCGAAAGAAATTTGTGAAAGGCCCCTTCCATCTGAGAGTATTTTCGTTCCCTGTTGCGATTGCTGCAATTGTTTGGATTGTGTTTATTGCGATAGTGTTTGTGTTGCCCGAGGTTAATGTGAGTTTTACGTTTAACCTTTTTTTTGCGACCTTTATTTCTGAAATCTGACTGGTGAATTTTGCTCGTTCAGCCTGTTACGTCCGAAACGTTGAACTACTCGATTGTGGCTGTCGGGATTGTTATCGTATATTCGGTTGGATTCTGGTTAATTAGTGCGAGGAAGTGGTTTGTAGGTCCTGTTAAGCAGATCGCTGGTGTGTTGTTTTGGTTTGGTCCTAGAGCGAATTGAAGCTAACACTTCCCTTGACAGCGGAAGGGAGGGGAATAGATATCATGGATGTCGACAAAGCGAGTCAGGCTTGAACGTTTGAACGCTGAGTGTTGAAGATAGTACTCCATGATAATGATGAACGATCCGAATGTTTTTTACCGAATTGATCTTGATGTAATTCACACCTAACTCGTTCAGTCCCTAATATGGAAAAACGAACTTTCCGAACAGTCATTTTTTTGCACCGGTTCTATGTAGTTGTACTGTACGTATCATAGGTTGTCAGTGGTCGCTGTCGTTGTCAAAAGGTACAAACGATGGATCGCCAGCATGCGGTGCACTACGCCGCCCGGGGCCCCATAGTGGTATTATTTGCTGCGAATTTTGCTGGTAATTTCTTGGAAACCCAATTATTCAAGCGAGATAGTCTGTAGAGGATCAGATACTTGAACTACATAAAAGCGAAGAAAGACCTCGAGCGTGGTAACGGCAAGCCGAACCGTTCTGTGAAGGCATCGTGAAGCCGCCTATGAGAAATTTCAAAAATTTTGAAAATAGCCCCCACGGTTCACGCTCTTCCCTTTACCGCCATGTTGACACGGTAACCAACCACCTGCCTGCTACGTTCTCCACCTCGATGGACAACATCTGGTCTCTGAAAGAAGCTGATGGTGGAAAGGTCGGCTCAGTTGAGGCGGACTCTGAAAAGACATCGTATCCGGTGCCAGTAACCAGGGACAGCCATATGGACGAGTCTTGGAGAGAGGCGGGATTTAGTCTGTCGACTATTCGACATCCTTTTCAATTTACGTCCACTGCTTTGGCACCAGTGGCTCCCGTCAGCTCAACTAGCCCTACATCTTCTACCCAACCTCCTTCGATGGACACTAGCTCGTCACCCCCAACTCAGAGCGTTTCAACTTCAGGAAATGTACAGCATCGTCACCATCCCCGACGACAATCACTCTCCTTTTTTTACCCATCAAGATCTCTTAATCCGACTCCGGTATCATTCTCTCGTCGAACCGGAGAAGAGTCCAGCTTCATTCAAAGCACTCTCATTCCACTCGCTTGTTTCGTACCGGTACCCCCATTACTTTCCCTTCTCTATCTCATCTTAGGACATACGGTTCTCTCATTCCATACCGTCCTTCTCGTCAACTCGTTAAAAGCAGGTATTGTGGGAGGCACAATACTTGCATTACCCCTCACCATCATCCTATACCTCGTCTTCTTCCCTTCGTCCACACCACCCACAGACTCCAACCCCCTCGACTTTTTCGACGACGACGAGAGTAGACACGAACGTCTGGGGCCATTATTATTTTCCTTTTGCCAATCTCAAACCTTACTCTGGCGGTTTGTGCTACAGGGACTGATCATGGTGTTTATTGGCGCAGCAGCGGGACCGTTGGGTGTGACGGTTTTGTCTGATGCGGCGGAACCACAACAGTATTTGACACCGGGGCAGGCTGCGAAGGCGGGTGTAGTTGGGGGATTGATATTGTCTCCGGCTATTGTAGGGTTGAGTGTTGTCGGTCTGTTGGTTTGGAGAGGGCAATGGCCTGGGAGGGGGGTGGAAGAAACTGGAGATGCCCCTTCTACTGCGTCTTGACCCGAGCTGCTGTGTCTTGTGAAATCGTTTGCTCTATGTATTGTTATCTATCGGGCTTTCTGTTGATGTTGTTGCTTATCATTATTTACCAATGTTCTTGTGATTTTATTCTCTGTATTGGATTTGGGCTTATATTGTGCATTCGGATACCTATACCTATACGTACTAAAGCATATAGAAATCGAAATTCTCAGCCAGCTAATTGGATGTTGAAGTTCTTGACGACGCGAGCCTGGATACTAGATCTATCTTCTCCGAGTGTTTTGGGGGGTGTTGCAATCAGACGAGGAGGCATCGATATTTATTTATTTATTACCTGAATACAACAGATACGCGCTAGACTCGAATACATTGGGAATCATGAAAATCATCTCTTTACTCAGACATACTTGCCAATCCACAGGAAACAAGTATCCCGGCGAGGGGAAGTAGTTCCCTGAAGTCACGAACTTGATTAGTAAAACACTGGAAAACGGTCGTCCGTCAACAACACATCCTTCGCATCATTCTTCACCGTCTCAAGGCCATCAATCGCTATATCTTCCTCGAATCCTCTCCCCCTAACTGATCTCCACCTCACCACCATTCCTCCCTTTCTCAACTGCGCTAGCTGTTCAGAAACCTGTGCAGAATCAGGTATAACCCGACGAAAGTCAACCTGAAAGACTTTGAGCTTTCTATTCCTCTTTGAACCTGAATACAACGCCGTTTCTGCCTCTGCCAGTGCCAAAAGATCCCCAACTCTCTCCGGGTCGACTACAAACAAACGCATCTCCTCGAGGTTTGGACAAAGCACATCTTCATGGCCTGTTATCCAGTCGTCACCCAACTCACCACCACCACTGCTATTACTTCCAGTAGTAGTAGGAGCAACGTAACCTGACGCAGACCCGGACGTCGCTTCCCCACGATTACTACGATTTGTATTCCCACTCGTAAGCCACTGAATAAGCCTCTGAGTGATCAAGTTTGTCCTTGCCTCCAATTCAAAATCCACAGGACGTCCCCTCAGCCTATAATAATGATCCCCCGTGATGTTCAACACCTTCAGCTCCTTCCCCATCCCCTGCAAACACTCTTCCAACTTTCGATCTCCCACCGGCATACAAACATCGAGTGAAAGAAGTTGACAAGCTGACCTTTCGAGCAATGATCGAAACGGTACCTCCATCCCACTCCACGGTGTTTCAGATTGTGGGTGGATTAGGGTATGGAAGATTTTCGTTGAGAGATGCTCTAGAGAGGGTGTGAGGAGAGTATCAAAGAAACGTTTAATGGTGGGATACGCCGAGTCCAACATGGTCACATCTTTGACGTCAAAACGGACGACGAGAGTTGTCAGCCTGGGCAACTCGATCGCTTCCTCTGGCCATTCATCGCCACCTTGCGGTGGAAGCGGCGGGGGGAATCCCGGAAAATCGAATAAACTGGATTCGATAACGAGATCGAGGGTAAGAGAGACGAGGCTATGAGCACATCGGGGAAGGATTCGTAAAGCTGTCAGAGCTTTCGTCGCGAATAGATAATGAGAAGCGGTAACAGCAAGATCTGTGAGTTGCGGCCAGCAACTAGGGAGTTCCAGTAAGTTTATCTTTTCGTTATGGAACGAGAGGGCCTTGAGCGCAGGGATCTGAATCAAGTTGGAGATGGAGTTGGGGTCATCCCAAGAGTCGCGCTGATTTGGAGAAGGTGTGATATGTGAACGTAGAAGACTTAGGCTGGTTAATGTCGCACTCTGTCTTTGGCTCGAAAGATCCGCATGTTGAAAGGAGCGTAGAAGGGCCGCCGGCACCTGGAAAGTTACGTGCGCCCACCGCGCGAAATAGCTTAGCAGTAACTCCAGCACTGGTTCAATGGGTTCCAACATCCTGTAAATCACCTCAGGCCCCTCTATCCTAAGCGAATCTTCGAGGTATTGGAGATCCAAACTGATGTACAACGAGAGTGAGAGCGGTAAGGACCCTGAATGAGATAGCCAGGTTTTAATCCCTTTCAGGCGTTTCTCCACCAGCATTTGAAAACGGTCATCCATGGATTCTTGTATCACGACGGGAAATTGGATATGGACGGCTTGCCAAAGCCGTGGTGTGTTGAGTAATACAGTTCTCCATGAACGACAGATGGAACTGAGGAGGAGAGGAGATGAGTGAGAGCATCGAGTTGGGAGTGAATCTGTGGGCAGAGAGTGGAAGAATATTTCTCCAAGTATATCGGCGGGCACTCGACGGATGGGGGATAACAAAGCACGGTGTTTCGCGACAAAACGCTGGATTTGTAGTCGTTGAATCTCAAGTTTCTCGATCTGCGTCTGGATTCGTTCGAGGTTGGCCTGAGACTCTTTCAAGAGAGTCAAAATTTCTTTTGACTCTTGGAAAGTGGGCGAGTAATTGGTGTCCAAAAGATGTGCATATGGAGAAACAGGGACTTCACTGGAAGAAAGAAAATCACTCTCCATCTGTCAAGTTTCCGTTCAGGAATCGCGGAGGAATTTGTGCTAGCAGCGACTCACAGTTGAAAGAAATTGTTACCATCACCTAAGCAAATCGATGGACGGGAGGTTGATATATAAACGCTCAATTTTTGGCGCGACATCGGTGACGAAGCCAATGAAGTCTGTTGTTCCGTCATTCCCACGATGTCTCGTCCTTTAAGCGAAAAAGTTCACCCAAGTTCACCAGTCGCAATACAAGGAATTCCAACTATCTTATGTCTGCCGAGGCGGTATCCTTCCTCTGTTCATAACAAGACTCGCTTTGGTGCTGCTTAACTCTGCGATCCGCGATGATCCACGTATAGTATGTCGATAGCTGTCGGAGAACCGCTATAGATGTCGCGTTTAATAAGTTTTCCTGAGAGAAATTGCAATGAAGGGTAATCGTCTTTGGAGAGAAACAAGATAGAAGGTACAGCGCGTACCGAAGGACAGCCCGACCTTTTAAAACAGACCAACCCTCTCTCGCACTGAGTCCCTCCAGCGCGCAACTCCAGATTCCAATAAATCTTCATCATTTCACGACCACTTCCCAGAACTCATCTTTCAAATTGGCCGTTCCCTTAATTCTTTTCTTTATATGTTGCATCGTCGAGTCTTCACCTTGAAATGAGCCATCGGCTTCCCAGACCGCAATTCAGCGGCCACAAATATAACGACGGTATCAGACGGGATGAGGACGAACACGATGACGCAGTTTTACTAGACCGAGACGTCCTTGTTCTTGTCTAGACCAGCAAGTCGTCAGCTGGTCTAAAGACCAACTCGTCAATCGTCAGCATTGGCGTGTAGCCGTGACGCGTGGGCAAGAGGAGAAAGAGAGGACGTACGCAGAGCAGAGGCATCACAAACTCTCCACCTATATGCCTTGCACCATAATTCGTGCCGTTTTCCGTCCACCCGGTTTCAAATGCAGAGGTTCTCGTTGGGCGAGGTCAATGGAACTTTTGCCGACCTCGAAGTGTAAGTACTAGGCAAGAGTCGCGTATGTATGCAGGAGATGCTGGTGATGAATTTACGTTTACAACCAATCGTCATGATCACCGTTGCCGTCGAACTTGGCATATCAGCGGTTACCTTTGCCCGGAAGGCGTATAGCACTCTGCGGGGCGGCGACTGGTCGTGCGAGCGACTCAATCTTCGGACACCACCTTCCGCTCTCGCGCTGTGGATAAGCGAGACCTCTAACACACACGCCCAAAAAGGTTGAGTTTTTGTGGCAAAAAACGTTGCATTTTGAACAAAAAGAACGCTTCGATGCCGTTGCCACGACTCGATCTCCTCTTGAATCCCTCCAAACTAAACTCTATAGATAATTTGACGGATATGAGACGATATATTTAGATCGGAGCAAGGAAGGGAACATAGGTGTCGATGAACAAGCCTGAGCGAGTGGCTGTGCAACCGAACAGTCACCGAAATCAGGTCCACCACGATGCTACAGCTACATTTACAGTCGTTCATCAAGTTGGAACGTCAAAACCGACAAACGTGAATGTGATTGTCACAGATGCGTGATAATGATCTGGAGAGGAGGGGAGGATATCGTCGTATATGACCGCCCTCTACATAATTTTGCCTGCGAGCCACCAAGCGCTATAGCGCTGCCACAAATATTATCAGATTACAGGAGTCTCTTATTGGATTTCAGTAAGCAGTAAGTACAATTCTCTTACCACAGCCTTGCACAAGGCAGCACAACGTGTGATAGCAAATCCCAGTAGGTGATAGTTCGACGATATTTCAAAACTAATGATTGTTCTTGTCCTCTACAACCGTAGTACTTGGTCGTAACCGTCATACCCTGCAGTCAGGGCATAAAAAATCGTCCCCAGGATTTTAAGCTACTGCCGATCTGAACAGAGAGCTTTATAACAGAGCCAGCCCTCCCTGTGAAACCGACCACCCACTTCAGAGACCAAAGCTTATAACATTGAACTCCAAAGATGTCTATATTTTCTGAACAGCTCTTCACCGATTTCCTTGCTGACATCGACTCAATGTCTACCTATATGTCCAATGGACCGGAGGACTCACCAACGTCACTACTTATACGCGCGATAAAGCACCCAAACAGTACAAACACCGGAATTTTCGCTGAACATTACTTGCGTAATAATCAATTTGCCCGCCCTTTAGAGCATCGGACAAAGGAGCATCGTTACCCAACATTCCGCCAGGCGATCGAAGCCGATGCTTTAACATTCCTGAATACTACATCCATCTACTGGCAAGGAGACCATGGGATTCAAGTCCCGTCAGTTCTCTTCTGAAGCGCAGCTAGGAACTCTCCCGGACGTTGGCCAACGGATCGCACTGCTTCTTCGCCTAGATTCGTATCAAGCCAACGATCCAAGGTGGTCATGTCGTCTCCGAGGTCTGTGATGATCGATATGCATTGTTCAATGTCCCAGCAGCTACACACAACGGACTCGGCCTTCGATAGCCCAGATATGAGCATCGCAGATTTCACTCGGAAAAGTGCCGTTGGTAGAGTGAGGAGCGCGATGGAGAGTCTGAAAGTCGAAGAGGACGGGGTTTATGAGTTGGTCGACATGGTAGAACGCCAGTTAAAAGCTGAGAGTCTGGAGGGGATATCGCTTGCGATGGGAGATTTGTGCCCTTTCAACATCCTAGTCTACCCTTGGATAGAGCGAGTTGCGGTGATTGACTAGGAGTTCGCAGGGAGAGCACATGCGCTACAGGATGTGACAAAACTGGGTACGTTAACTTGAGATTTCGAGTGTATATTCCCCACCGAAAGGCTTGATGTAACGTCACATTGTAACAATCCGGAAATAGATGCGACGGAATCGCCATTCATCAACGAGCTCTTCGAACCTTTTTCGGAGAGGGCGTGGTCGGGAGAAACGACGGAGACGAACTTCATCGAGGAGGCGATTCAGGCGGGGTGGTTTTTGCATGGGATGAAGATATTGTTCAGAGCGGGCAGACTGTCGGAAAGCGATAGCGACCGACACCCGTTGGCAGAGCTTGGTTTGGGATACCTTCGAGCGGCAATGTGGGCTCTCGTATGATACCTTAACGCAGGAGCAGTTCTTGCAACCATTATACATGCAGGTACTTGAGTGTGCATAATTAGTACTTACAATTATTCAATAACGATAGACATTTATGACTTACTCACCATTGACTAGCCTATGTATTCCTTATAGGTTTTTATTTCTAGTTATTCATTTATTTTGCGACATCTGCAGTGTGTTGTGTCGTGGATCAAGAGGGAGTACTCCTTTCTCTGGTGAACAAAGAAGAATTGAGTTTTCAGTTCCCTAACAATACGCGGCATTCGGTTGATATGGAGCGTTTGGGGGTTGAATGAGAATCTGGTACAAATAACTTTGATGAGAGACAGAGATTCTGCACGATGCCAGTGTCAAGTCAAATAAGAGTAAGAAAGAAAGAGAAAGCAACGTGATATCAACGCAATCCACGCCCAGTCACAGTCACGTATCTTGGCCTCCGACCTCCGCCACCCCCGCTTCCTCTCTCACTCCTTTATAATTCGGCTACAGAATTTACGACGCGATTGGTGGTCTCTGGAGGCTTAAAACTCAGAAAAAATCAAGAGATGACGACGTAGCTCGCTCTTTCAAATACAAATCAACTCCGTGCAGATTTCCAAGGAATCCTACTCTGGCTCATTTTTTTTAAGAGGTTTGAGAATTAAGCATGGATCCTAGAGGCTTTACTGGGCAGTCTGGCGTATTCTTGAGGGTTTGGGCGTGAATGAGGAAGGACTTCAATAGTAAGTCCTCTAACACTCTTTTGGTTTATCTTTTCCCTCCTCTTCTCTCGCGTGTTGTCGATGTAGTGCCATGGAGCTCACAATACTTCTGAGCTCATTTCACTGCTTCAAGCTTAAGGGGATCACTCCCACGAGTATAGTACCCTTGAAAGGCAACTTAGGCTCTGCTTTCATTTAGAATGTGCACCATTCTATGGACCAGGAGATTGAAGATCGAAGTTGTCGATCAGGAGTACTTCGCAAGGTGAGTGCTATACTTTGGTCTGTTCTAGTTATCTGTTAAAGCTTGGCTCGAACTAACCTTTTGCTATTGTTTTTCTGTATAGCTTTGCCTCTCCAAAGCCTAGGAACCCATTCCTATACGAGTTGCTACTCGCTCACTCAAGAGAATATCCGAAGCGTGGACACTCTTCGAATTCGCGTCTGCCTGTACCTAAAGTACAGGCTTAACTTCACATATTTTCCCACATCTCTTGACTGACGCGAATCACTCTAAGGATCAAAACACTCCTGGCTCGCATTTTTAGTTTGCAATAAATATTATACGCCCGCCCTATTCGTGCTGAAGCCCAATCATACAGCCTTCTGGGAATGTTCGATTTGCAGGATTTCGACGTCTACGATCTCATACCACAAAAGGCAGGCCTTGTTCGCCACTTGAGACGTATTCGCCTCTATTTTGCATTCCAACTGTTACTTGCTAAGTTGTTTCCTACATGAAGGTCAGCGCCGTTCTCGGCTTCTCGGCTCAATGTATTGTATTCTGCGCGCTGCCAGGTCAATAACTCTTCATAGCCGCCCTCGTCGCAAGAACTCAAGTTTTTTCCGTTGCCGTCGAGCCTAACCCCCCCGAAGTTTGTTCAATACCCGTCGCCCCATCTCATCCTCCGTCTCTACGCTCATAGCTTCATGTTTGACTGTAAGGCATTCATCCTCACTTCGGCTCCTGGACGTTTCAACTAACTCATCGCTGTCTTCAGACGGTCCTTGCATGAAGTTTCGGGTGTGGTAGATTTGGTTGGATCCGAGCTACCATGAGCTCAGTGTCAACATAGGCCGCTTACAATTCCGTCTTTTGATTGCGGGCAAGTTCAAAATCTTCTTTTTTCTATAATTTTCATCCTCATAAGTATTTTCGAAGCATTTTCGTTTCCATTCGGGTCTAATGCTCCACTCTCGGCAGTGTCTGCCTTGAATGTCGGATATGTCGGATGTAGAGGATATCCGAAGGGCCTGCCGACGCGAAGTGAGTACTTGAGTGTCTGTCTGAACCCAATTCTCTCTCGTAAGCTAACCGTTCCAAAAAACCTATAAAAGCTCAAGTGCGAGGTTAAATTCTTCACTTTACTTCAGCACATCCTTGCCAAGCTATACTTTCAACGGCAACACACTCTGCCCCGGATGAAGATTTCGACTTTTCTCTCTCTGATCACCTTTGCCACACTGTCTAGAGCAGCAATAGTTGCCTATCCTCGTGGTTATACTCCAACCCCTGAGCAACATACTCGTAATTTAGCTCTGGCTGCCGAGTCCCCATCCCAAAACGAGACCAGCGCGAGCGCAACGTCCTTGGACGTTTTGTCTACCCGCGCCACCGCTGCAGGCTGCGTTCAAGCCCATTGCGGCTACACCGGTGACCCGATTGCCGGCGACGCGATCCAACTTCAAATTTACTCAAACGGCGAATACATCTTCCTCCTTGACGCTGGACAGCGTGGTTGGAGCGATAACACAGTCATTGAATGGGTCAGTGCCCAGGATTATCGAGGACAATATTGGGGGTTTAGAATGACGGGTTTATGCGGAAAGTTCGAATACAAGAATCTTCTCCAATTCGACTATGGGTACTATGCCGTTGGGTCGAACGGAAGGCAGTTTACGACGGAAGTGTGCGAGTTTGATAAGCTCAAGTGCACGTATTATGAAGCCACGTACAATGACGAGGCGAACTGTGCGGGGCATACGCCACCTGGAATGTGCGATTATGTGGGGGTTTGTGGGAAGCCGACGGGGGGTGTTACGAAGTTTTGTCATCCTAATGGGGGGAGTGCGAATGCGCCTTGTTCGAACCTTTGAGGGACGGGTTTTGTAGAGCTGTAGGAGGAGTTTGGAATGCGGTTTTTTTTGGAAGGTCTGGTTGTTCGACATCTAGAGGTTTATATTGTTATATTATACATTTGCGATTTTTGAAAGTGTAGTACTGCTAGACCGGCGGTCCGGAAGTTGATCGATTGATGTCCAGTAGACGCCCACAAACGTTGTTGCACTGCCTCCGCTTGCACGGTTACACGGTTCGAAAACTCGCGGGTCGACGGTTGCGAGCTCTCCATTTATACCCCCATCAGCCATGTCTCTCCGTATCTTCCTTCCTGCACTCTTGGGCCAATGCCAGAGATTTCTCCAGAGCAATACTACATTCATGGCCACAAGCGATACCTCGTCGCTATAGGACTTGCTCTCATTTTATTCATATCAGCGTTGGATTCAACTATAGGTGTGTTATCATTTCCTCCAACTCAGCTCTCATGAGATGTTGAAAGTTGTTTCTAGTTGCCGTAGCTCTACCCACGATAGGATCTGACCTTAATGACTTCCGGAAAACAAGCTGGCTGGTGACCGCGTATCTGCTTACCTACACGGCGTTCCTCCCGGTTGTATCAAAGCTTACAGATATCGTTGGAAGAAAGCCAGTCTTGATTAGCTCGACTCTTTTCTTCATGCTGTGGTCGGGAGCTTGTGGCGGAGCGAAAACGATGATTCAATTGATCGTGTTTCGTGCGCTTCAAGGCATTGGAGGTTCGGCGATTTATTCTGGAGTGGTGGTGACGATTAGCACGATTGTTCCGCAGGTGAGTGTCACCGAAGTTGGTTTTAGATGAATTTTGACTTGGTTTCAAAGGAATTGCTACCAGCTTTCACTTCAATCATTGGGACCACATTCGCTTTGAGTAGCGTTTCGGGCCCTCTGATCGGTGGTGCAATAGTACAGCATATTCATTGGGGTGCGTCTTGGTTCATTTGAGCTGGACGACTGCATTCACGCTCATCCCACGCTTAGGGTGGATTTTCTTTGTCAATTTGCCTGTTGGAGCCATCGGAGTCGCAATCCTGCTCTACGCCCTTAGCGATCCAGATCAAGGCCCCATGAATATGAAGAAGTTCCTTGAACGGATTGACTGGCTTGGCAGTTTGTTAATCCTCGTCTTCAGCATCCTGTTTGCATTCTCGGTGAGTTCTATCTTTCGTGACTTATCGTACCTGTCTGACTTCACCTTTAGTTGCAAGTAGGTGGAACATCAGGCTACCCGTGGACTTCTGCCAAAGTTCTCGCACCCTTGGTCATATCTTTCTGCATAATCCCGGTGTTCGTTTACGTTGAAACTCTTCACCCCGAACCAGTACTTCCCCTCCGCCTCCTCAAAGTTCGCAACGTCTCGCTTATCTTGTTGTTCTCCCTCACCTTGGGAGCGGCTCTCTTCACCCACACGATATTCCTCCCTCAGCGTATGCAAATCGTTGATGGTTTGTCACCTATCACCGCTGGTGTCCGAATGCTACCGCTACTCCTTCTCCTCGGATGTCTCAGTCCATTCGCTGGAGCAGCGGTGGTTTTGACAAAGAGCTATAGACCATTAATGTGGTTCTCATCTTCCGTCGGCGCGGTCGGCGCAGGCCTCCTCTCCACCATCTCAATACCCACGTCGTTCCCGCATTTGTACGGTTTTGAAACCCTCGTCGGTTTCTCTATCGGTGTGACCATTACCGTTTCCACCATCATAACTCAATTCTGCGTTGAACGGAGAGATTTAGCTGTCGCGACTGGATTCCAGACATTCATTCGACAACTGGGAGCATTGATAGCCATTGCAGTGGCGACTGCTATTGTCAATGACACCGTCGATTCGTCTTTACGTTCAAATATTGAGTTGCAGAATTCTCCCGCTCTTTTGGAGGGGATTCTTGCGAGTCCGACGGATGTTATGGATGTTTTGGATGAAGGGCTACGAGTGTTTGTGAGAGAGGTGTATAGTAAAGCGTATTCCAAGGCTTTTATACAGGGAGCTGCATGGATGGCTGTTGGAGCGATTTTGACGTTTGGGCTTGCTCATCAGTTGCCGCCTCGGTTGATGGAAGCGAAGGGAAAGGATCCTGAAGCTGCTCCTGTTGTTGAGAAGGATGTAACATTGTAGACATATCATGATATTGTCGGAATGGGCCCATTTATATTTACTGTAGTACTATAGTAATTCTCGATATTAGAGCGAAAGGAGCCTGCCTTGTAATAGTGATTCTGAGGGGTGGTCGATGAGGGTAAGTTGGCTCGTAACTAGCCGGGGGGTTTCGCGTTTGATATATTCGTCGCATCAGAGCAGGGGATATGTTTTCACGAGCACTTGATACCGCTTTCGAAAGAAATAAAATGGTTGAGCTCACTACGCGGTGCATCGTTTTTTATTTTGATGTTCGCACAATTTACTCCTTGACAGCTTCGTGAAAGACTAGCTTGTGAGGATGAGAAGCGGCTACCACTGGCTTTGGCTTGCATGGGACCTATCAGAGAACCTTTAACCGCTCTACGTAGATTCTAATCGTTCATATCTTAACTCAATTCTCTAACCCTTACACCTTCCCCTCCCGTTTCATAAATTTCGGTCAGTTAGGTTCGTCGAGGTAATAACTACATTACTATTCTAAGTCTACGTAGACGGGCGAAAACATTGTAAAAATGACATGCAGCAGGAACTGTAACCAGTGTGACGTGACTGAGACTCGGATGTGGCTCATCTCCTCCCATCTCCGACTCGCAAGATTTCGCGTTGATCAGTCCTGGCATCCACCACCGTGCACGACCCAGACTACTCTCGACCTCAATCTGGCAGTCAGCTTGAATCCACGTTGTTATTCCAGTTGAATGTCATTATGCCATCGCGCCCTCTAGTCAAAAAATGCCTTCAGGACGTTTGCGAGCTTTCAGCGGGACCGGGTAGCCCATCACCCCGTTTCTACCAGCAAAGGCTCTCTCTATGATGTCCAGATCAAACGAGACCATCGAATAGGGATACCCATCAGTTGCTTGAACTTCTCAATGACATTTAGACAGGATTCCGAAACTCTTCGACTAGACTCAGGAATCGAGCGTGGCTACGCTGCAGCTGGCTTGGTGGGAATGGTTAACATCATCAAAGATCCACCAATAATTGACCGCGATCCATCGACCTCGAGAGACGTAAATCAACTATTTACTTGAGCAAATCATCTCAAAGTCCTTGAAAACGTCAGTTCCTCTTGAATGGAGATGGGAGAACCGGGAAAGTGATGCAGGATCAATTGAGATGGAAGTAGTGGTGATCTATGCGCAGCACGGGAGAAATTGTCCTCTTTGGAAGTCAAACGGTGTGTACTTCTCTGTTGTGGGTTTTGTTATGTGTCCCTTGAAATCTATACCTCACAATACAGCGACGCAGACAATGCTTGGCATTTCGGGATCTATTCTTCCTCCAAGACCCTCGCTCATCATCCAACATCGGAATAGCTCATGGTCAAATGAGGGTGCATGAGCCTTATATTTCTTGCATGGTGCTTGAGTCGAATTAAATCAGGGGTCATAGTTGTCAGGAGGAGTAAGAATATAATGGCCTCCATAACTCGATTTGGCGCCTCTGCCTCAGCCTCCTAGCTGTCTTAGATCGTTGAGAGGATTCATTACAATTTCCTGTCACTGAAGACGAAGTCATTCACACATCCCTTGACTAGCGATGGAATGCGTTAGTTCACCGTTCATACTCGTCTCCATTCTTTATTTCCCACCATTCACACCATCACAGCGCTTCCTTTCTCTATTTGACTGGGAAACCTCCGTAAGTCTTCTGGTATCAGAGTCGTGAACCGATCGTGGGGTTAAGGCGTTTTCTTGCGCTACTTTTCCGCAGACACTGAATGAAAACATCATTTCCATCCTTCATTTGAAAGCTTTGTTTTTGGCTGGCCAAGTTTTCGACCTCGTGAGCGCTATTCGACAGTAGCAGAGGTCAGCTCACCTAAGGATAG
>MU127792.1:172231-211007 GCA_014904975.1 Marasmius fiardii PR-910
AACTGTCGTACGCAACAGGACTTGACGCTAGAAGGCTTCGTCCATCTTAACGATGCCATCGTCAACCATGCTGGTTTGCCTTCCTTGGATCCAAGTGTTGTGGAACCATATCTCACTCGAGAACTCCATTGGCGTGTCGTGAAGGTCGGTTTTCTTTTGGTTACCTCATCACCGACTTGACCTTGTTCTGACATTTCAATGAAAAACAGGTATCCGGTGAAGCGGTTGAATTGTCTCAGCTTCCTTCTCTTGAAGTGACTGTGATTGCTACGAAACTTGACTTGCCACCTGGATCGTTGTTCCCTGTTCCAACGGAAACTCGTCACTGCCACGGAGTCACTCGTGGTCGTCACGATACGGGTTATCAAGCGTGAACTGCCGTTCAGTAGTGGCATTATTGCTTTTGCGGATAATCCTGAATTCCTGAAAGGTTTTTTGTACGAATATTGTAAATAAAATGTACTGTTGATATCTTTCATGATCTACGAATTACTTCTGATGTATGCCGAAACGTTATCTTGCTCAATGTCAATTGCCGAGTTGTGTTTACTACAGGCGCGTCGATGTTGCAAAACAAAACACGGCGCGCCACTACGAAAATCAAGACGCGTTCCTTCTTTTCCAACTCCCATCACCGGCGACTGTGATCACGACCGTTCAATCCGCTTGTAGGCCACAACTACGTCTTCGTACGTGGTCTCTCGGTTTGTTTTTTTTACGTTTGCAACGGAGGGAAAAAAACAATACGTACTCAAACATTCAGCTTCACCCACAATAACCCAAAAATGATCCATTTTTTCTCGGATCTTCCGGTGAGGCCTAGGGCTCCCTAATCACCATGTAGGGGAAAATTGCGGAGACAAAACGGATCTCTCAGAGGTAATTACACGGAGGTATAGCTCCATTTTGAACCGCAATTTTAATTTTTTTTTATCAACATGATCACGATTCTCAGGAATCAGAAACGTACTCGAAAACGCGTTTTTTTTTTTTTTTTTTTTTTTTCATCTTTTCTTCAACCACTAACTAAACCAAAACATAACACATGTCTACGAACGAACAAAGTTCGACTCAAATCTCAGCCAACGCAAAGAAAAAAGGGGTAGAGAAGGAAAGTGGGATCGGAGGAGGAGGGGCGTCTTGGAGCACCCTGGAGGCCGAAGGAGAGATAGAAGTCAATCGCGACGAAGAAGACTCGGGAATGAGTACGAGTGACGATGATTCTCCTCTCGCCAACAAGCTAGTGCTTGATGATAAATTGAAGAAACGATTCGCGATCCTTTACTTGCAACGTACTCATGGTACCGTTTCGTTTCGTACTGATTTCATTCGAAGGTATAAGGATCATGTAAGTTTTTTGGACCTTTTACGCCCCCCCCCCTTTCCGTATCATAGCGACTGACTGCCTTTCGTTCTCTTAAGGAATGCGAAAGATGCGCTTCGTTGTCTCTGGAATGTGTCACTCTGGATTGGGAGCGGCATATACCTTGCGATGAATGTGGCAAAACTCGTTTGCCATGCAGTAAGATGCACCTGTTTAAGCGCGAGTTGCTTATGAAGAGAATGGGGATTAATGAGAAAACTTTTGATGCGTTGTATAAAGAGTATCAGGAGAATCTCAAGGGTAAGGAGGGAGCAGTAGGAAGTCGTGGAAAACCTGATAGAATTGAAGAGATGGAGAGGGATGAATTGGTGTCTTCGGACGTGGAGAGGGGGAAAGCTGAACAAACCTCAGGGAATAAGAAGAGGAAGACTGAAGATGAAGAGGCGTCGAAGAAGGTAGTGAGATTTGTCCTTCACACTTCTTTGTATCAAAGACTGACATCTGCCTGCAGAAACGACCCAAGACCTCATTATCACGTCAGAGACTTGTACCAGAAGTTGTGATATTGACTCAACGGGACACGAATCAGAAAGGCAATCAACGCGGAGAAAATGAAACGGAGCCGAACGCGCCTCGCAATACAGTGGTAGACACTGTGAGGATGTCTCCTTTAAACTCTTCCAGCTTGTTTGATTGTTTTCTCTAAAAGCATCACGACAGGCTAGTGTGTCCGAAAATCGCAGAAATGATAGGGAAGAAAACGGCGGGGAAGACGACAACGGTCTTGAAAACGTCGTCGAGACGCCCATTAGGCAAAAGGTAAACTCCCTGTCCATCGTCTGTGGATCCCGTTTTTATATGGATTTCAGAGGCAACGATATCCCACCAAAAAGGCTCAGTACGCGAGTAGAGAGAGACAGAAGAACGGTTCCAGTACTCGTTCTATCCACAGTACCCGTTCTCCTACCTCTGTTTCTGTCGCCAAGTCAACGGGCAGTAAACTCAATCTTAGCGTGCACAGCTCCCCTGCCGAGCGCGCGTTTGGTTTTAAGCTAGTACCAGGAGCCTTACTCATGCAGACCAATAGTCTAGCTGCCACCCCCGGGCCATTCATGTCCACTTTGACTTTGAACCAGAACCGACGGTCAATCCCGAACCCTGCCTCCACTCCCACTCGAGCTGGATTGCGTCCGCAGGCGATTCCGGAGGAATTATCACTCGCCGCTATCAAACGGCAGATGGAGAACATTTCTAGCGATTTACGATATGATCGCGTGTCTGTTGAGGAGACACTCAAGAGGTTCGACGAAGTTGGTGTCAGGCTCAGGAAGCATGCTGATATTTTGGAGAAGGAGAGTCGTTGATGATTTGGTACCGGTGTGGGTGGTTAAATGTGAGTGTAATGGTACCGCCCATGGTATCTCGACGGCGGAACTTGAAACTTGAAGCTTGAAGGAGTATCTTGGAATCTTGTGTATTGTATAGCCTGTCTTCTGTCTATTCGCTAAGCAAGCTAGGTGATTGAATGATGTACGATATCGGCGCGGGTACTGATGCTTGCTTGGACACAACATATTTGCAGCTTTGACCGGATTTGGGTTCGACTGATTAAATCATGTTAGTGCTGATAAACATCTTCCGAGGACTGCCCCGAGACATCAATCATCTTCCCCTCCAGGACCTTGTAGAATTGGTACATTGGCCGCACTGCGGCCATCTGGCCAACAGCATCAGGTACGCCACAACAGATACTCGAGGCTGTCGGGCTAATTTAGTTACCGAGGTCCCCGAGAGGTCCGAGCGTGCTTCGATTCTTTCGCTTGTCACAGTCAATCTGTGTCCTTTCATGTTCTTTTGACTCAGTCACCACGTAGGCAACTTTGAAAATCCGTGAACGGAGACGGAGACGGAGACATAGGCCTAGGCCTTGACAGTACAGTTCGAGCTTGAAGTTGCCCGTCTTCGCTCCGCAGCTGTATACATGTCTGATTGATTCATAACCTGTGCTCCGGCAACATATAGCATGTTATGATTAGCTTTTCATAGAAGATGGCATCAAACAGCATGCACCACCTAGCACCACCTGTGTTCTGTCCGCGTTTCCCAAACGACGTAATCGCGAACATTTCCCGTGTCTAGAGTCGTAACGGTCATGGAACAGCGCCCAATTGCTTTCGGCGTTCGTCTTCGCTCTGGACAAGTTCCAGCCATTGGGCGGTGAGGCTCGGCGTGGGGTGAGGATTTTGAGGGGGTATACGGACCTTTGTCTATGGGTGGGGAGTCATATAGTCATATATCATTATCGCCACAGGGCCGATTCCGAGCCCAGGTCCCATCCGGGCTGAGGACTTCTCCTAAACAAATGGACTTAGAGCAGTTTTCCGGGTTCACCCGAAATCTGAGCTTCCAGAATCACGGGGGGCTATCGAGAAGTTGCGAAGAATGGAAGAAACCAGGGTTCCAGCATGGACCATCAGGTTCGATGATGAAAGTCCGAGTAGTCCTTCGCAGTCGTAGTGAGTGCCGAAGCCGAGGCCGGCAACCACGCACTGTGACATCGTAACATTGACGTAAGAATAACACATGAAATCACAGTCACGCGACGCGGGGTCATTGATTTAAAACAAAGCTTCCGAATTCCCTTTTTTTTCTCCATCCACATTCACATTCTTCAAACCACCAACAACGCTAATAACGCCTGTCAAGACAAATAAATGGGAGCACAAAGACAGAAACAACGAGAAGCTGTTACGATGCCTGTTCCGGACTCTCTTTTATATCCTGATAGTTTCGATGTGTCAGGTGCGTGTTTTTATGCCGTCGTTTTCGAGGAACCGGATCTCATCCAGACTTTAGATGTCGAGGACGAAAGTCGACAAGAACCAGAAGACCAGGAATACAGCAAGTTTGAGCTTAATTTAGGTGCAGAAACGCCCGGAACGAGCTCAAACTCGACTTTTCCGCTGGACGAGGGTTACCTTGTCAGTCGACTGTCCGGAACCAAGGAGGCCCCATCCAGAGGAAAATTATGGCGTTCATCGTCGTTCTATGATAAACTTCGCCGCAGAGATGCGCTTGTACACGAAAAGGAGGGTGGACGGCTTGACAAGGACTGTGGAATCTGGTATGTCATCGTCATTCCTTGTCAAAGTTCCAGTTCCACTCATCTTGACTTGCTTAGTTTTGAGGCCGCTGTGTCACCGGCACGGACGCTCTGCTGTGGAAAGTTATTTTGTACAGACCATATCATGGACGTGAGTTTTTTTCCCGTCTCACTTGACCTTGGCTACCCCGCTATCACCTAAACATACAATTTTTACTGACGCCTGATATCCCCTTTTTATTAATGCCGAATAGTGGTTACAAGGTCCTTCGTCAGACGGCCGGTGTCCTTCTTGTGGCGCTTTCAGCGCCGGAATCCATGCTATACTATCTTCGTCAACCATCAAGATCTTTACACCGCCTCCTTCTCTAGCGGCTAGCAGACCTCGGTCACGAAACGAAAGTACCGGATTGGTCCCCGCAATAACGTTGCAGTGCCCTACAAGAAGATCGACAATCAGTTCAGATGAGGAAACCTCGTCAGAGGAAGACTATTCGTCGACTTCGTCTGAATCCTCCAATTCGTCATGGGACAATTCATCATCCTCTCATAGTACACCGCAGTTGAAGTGGACGTCGGTCTCTACCAGCGGCATGGACTCGGAGTCGACGAGTACCATGATCGGAAACTTTTTAAGCCTCGTGGGGTTAACGCTTGTACTGTATGTTTTGGTTTCATGAAGAACAGTTCCTTCTGTCCCTTTCTTTTCATGATTATTTCACACGATCTTTCATGACCTTTTTTCCCGTCAGTTTCTCCTACATCTCCGCATCATATCGGACTGTCATTCTACAGCTTTCTCTGGTGCCTTGTTTCAATATCTACTCGCTCTTCCGCACTGCATCCATCATATTTTTTTCCTATCCATCCTGCTTATGGATTGTACATACCAACCCCAGCCAATGTAATTTTAGTTGTGTATTTACAATCAAGCTCATTTTCAATCGAAACTCACATTGCCCAAAGCTCTCTAGGGCTTCCATGAGGGAGATCTGTAAGGATCTTAGAAGAACAAAAATCCCACTCAGGAGTCAGCATGCATCCAAAAGGAAAGGTCTGGTTTTTTGCGGCATGAAGTTTCGTTTCTGAACAGAAAGAACACTTACAGCGAAACGAATCGAAACAGAGTCTTCGGACAGACGAAGCTTTTCCCTTCTGGATTTTTTGCGGTAAAAAAAAAGAAGTGGTAGTGTCCATGTCCCGGGAGGGAGTCGAGCCCTCGGCTTCTCGGTGATGCTATGCCAATTTGAAGGAAACCACAACGAGATGATTTAACCACTAATCGACCAGGACAGCACCCTAAAGGGGCAGGTCTAATAATGAGAGCTGAAAAGCTAATCCTCCAACGCCCCCACCGTCTTAACTGAAGGCTCGGGCCAGTAGTCAGATACCAGACGGAAGGTACAACTTGCAATTGGGTGGCGAGTTCAGGTTGAGGTCAACGTCGGCGTTGAATATGACCAGAACTGGGTCTTGCGAGTCTTTTTTGACTCGGATACGTACGCGTGCGACTCGGACGTCCCACTGTAACGTTGACATCTTCAGCGCCAACAAGTGCTAACTGTCGCGATAAACTCTTGGTTCTCGAATTTGATTGCTCGTTTCCGTTGCCCCAAGGACAGAGACGGCGGTGACTGCATAGCAAGAAGTTTTGAATTCCGCAAACATCTCGAACGTAACCTCAAGAGCAACGACCCACTAGTGTTTTCTGGCACTTGACAGAAGCTATCGGTTCGTGTTCGTTGTTCTTCGGTCTCTCAAAGTCCGGGGCTCCGTGAACTTGGGAATCCAACAAGCGATTAGTAGGCAATGGGAGAACTTGCTTCATTCGTGGAGATTTGTGAAGTGCAAGACTTTGAAGAAGATTTGGTGACAAATCGGCAGCGGATGGTAAAGATTCATTAACGTTCCACTCTGATTTACAACGATTTAAAAGACGACTGTCAGTGTTCATTGTTTGTCTTCCTCCTGAGGGTTGAACGTTGAACATCCCCTCACTTCATCTCTCGAAACTCAAACGTTCTTTACCATGTTCCCCTCAATGCTTTTGACTCTTTCTGCGGTTGCCATTGCCTTGGTCAACGTCTGGGAGATCAATCCTTACATCTACCAATCCTTTCACGAATGTTTGTAGTTGATGTGTACACCGAAAGAAGTTGATAACCGGCAAGCAGTCAAGGTATAACAAATCAGGAGGTATGTCCTTTTCTTTTAGCTCTGGTTACCCCGTTGCTCGTCCCGAGCTGATGATTCAGGCCCGAGTCATTGGCAATCAAGTTGTAAAACGTGAACACAAATGTGTAGTTCTCCTCCTTCTATTTCAGATCTCGTCCTTTCGTTTCCTCGTCTTTGAAATTCGCTTTAGACTCCTACCAGACGTGACCTTTAGAGTGTCTTTTTTTTCATTTCCCTGTTCAAACTCTGTCTGGGTTTTCTTATCTTTTTTTACTTCGTCCTTGCTGACACAACGTTTATATTAGGACCCACAAGTTCTATCGATTCACTGAAGCTCTCATGGAATTCAAGGTTTCTTCCCCAGAGCACCGTGGTCCAGCGTTCACAATTCGTTCGTTCCCTCTCTCATTTTTACACCGGTGGTTTTGATCCCATGATTGACTCTGTAATACTGCAACTTAGTACTTCCTACCATGATCCTTCCTTTGGTTTCTCTATACCTGCTTAAATACCCAAATCCTAATGGCCGATGCCTTCTTCTAGTCCTTGGCCTGAACTCACCGACCAATGGACTCTAGCCCCCTGCGGACAACGGAGTGCGGTAAACAGGTTCTCCGTACGGACAAACCGCCGGAATACAAAAACCGTTGAAAAATTGGGGACGCGGTAGGACGCGGGGCAGTTTTTCTCTCCCTTGGGGATTGAGATCAACGGAGCTTTTTTTGAACCGGATCGAGTATGGAAATGGAACGTGTCAAAGAATAAATGGAGAAGCACTACCGTGGGACGGTACGCAGAAGCCTGTTTTAGTACCGACTCCCGAGCCTTCGCTCGAGAGGCTCAAAAAAAAATTCATCATTGGAATATATCATTATTATGATTCGCTGCATTGAACTCGGATTTTAGAAGCGTTCATGCTTAGAGAACGGCAGAACGACCTCTCAATCCAATGCAATCTCCTGGAATATCGGCTGAAGCGTCCCATCCGTGAATCGATTTCGAATCTCACTTTTGCCAAGCTGCGTCCAAGTTCTTGTTCTTTTCCTTATTCCTTCTTTCTCTTGAACTCGCGCTTTTTTCACCTACCAGGACGGCTCCGGGATGCTATTTGTTAAAGACACACACCATACACACCATACATCAAGTTGGAATCATTGTAACTTTAATAACAAGGGCCGGAGGGATCACATATTTTACCCACGCGTGCAGAGCTCTTCAAGTGAGCCTGGGTGGTCAACGAAATCACTGGACTCTCAGAACCACCACAGTAGACGCTTCCACCGAGCAGATCCACTTGGTCGGCAAAGTCCGAAGCTCGCTCAAAAACGACATCACGAATACGCTCTATTGGGGCAGTCCGACTCAGATACCACACAATTTCCCTCTGCGCTGTGTCAATTCTGAGAGATAGGCAGGGAGTTGTAAGGATCACGGAAGTTGACGACATTCACGTCGTTATTCTCTGTATTTTCCTTAGCTTCGGTGAAGTCTGCCGTACATTCTAGTAGTACATCTCTATGATACGATGGGACGACTGATACGTCCGTCCGTGAACCTGAACACAGTCCGCAAAAAAAAACAAAAACAACATCTGACATGCATCAACAAATTACACACTCACTCTCCGGTCTTGCCAACCTCGCCTCAAACCGCGCTCTCATAAACTTCCCGCTCTCCTCGTTCAAGTCAATATCAACATCAATCTCGCTCTCAATCTCCTTCTTCCCAGCCGAAATCATGAAATTAGACTTCAGCCTCACTTCCTTCAACACCGGATCTCCAGACAATGGCGGTAACTCACGCGCGGATACCGAAAATTCATCGTCTTCACCGTCTCTAATAATTCCTGTCAAAGGCTGCCGGACACTATCATTTGGAGCAGACAAAAAAATCTCTGGCTTATGTCTGAGACTCGCCCCCTTCGCCCCCTTCACAACACCAGATTGTGACGAAGACGCGTTTGTATTTGAACCCAACTTTAAATTCGTTCGCGAGGACACCATAAACGTCGATTCTTGCCGCGATAGTCGTTGTTGCTGATGGTGCGCAATTTCCAAACTTTCAGGTGAATAACTTGCGGAATACGCAGTTCCAACGAACCCGCTTGGTACACCGTAACCATACGATGGAGACGAAACGGCAGACCCCGAAGAGCTAAAGCTTGAATTCGAACCTGTAGCAGCAGTAGAAACAAACATGGTCTCTGGAGCATCTGAATAAGTCCTCGTGCGGGATGCTGGTGGAGCGTCTAGGGATTGAAGGATGAACCGGGAATCGAGATATGTAGCAGGACTTTGTTCAAGCAAGCCTATCCCAATCTTCCATTTCATCGAGTTTGAAGTTTTGCGGATAGTGAGACGCCAAAGTCGACCTGTATGTACGTTAGTCAATCTTTTGGGGATCAAGTTTTAACTGGAAGGGCCACATACGTTGCGCGATAAACTCGATCTGAATTGTCGCCCGCTCGTTATATCTTGGTATCTCTAACGTAGCAGTAAACTTTCCAGTAGTTCCGCTTGTTCCTCCTCCTTTGTCTTCGATGATCACCCTATCTTTGAACACCGGTGCCGGGCTGAGAGCATCCTGCGCGGTTTCTGAGCCCTACAGAAAGATTCTTTGTTATGAGATTGGACGAGAAACGGAGCAAATATATTACACGAACCACATAGTACTTGTTCGTCCTCAATGCCTGGTACAACTTGGGATCGTTGACCATCAAACATGCTCTCCTCACATCCATCCTCGTATCTTCGGTCAACGGGTGACCAAATACCAACAAAGCCTGTAATAGATCGGGCATTTTCAGCGACGTCGACGAAGGCCGTTGAGCGATCGACCAGTAGAAAGGGGTATGTTCTTCAACAGACTTTTCTTGAAGTAGAGCAGGCAAGTCCAATTCATGTGTCGAACACGCGTCCGCACAACTCTTCAATATAGTTTTGTGAGCATCGACGGTGTATTGTGGTTTAGTCTGATTTTGAAGGAGGTGTGTAACCTGAGACAGAACGAAGAGTCTCGCTTCTTTGGCAGTACGCTTTTTATTCCCCGATTGGGTGGAGAACAACGACTTTTTGGCTGAAGGTGTAAAAGTCGGGATTTGGATTGACGGTAAATTCGAAGAAGTGGATGCCAAAGGCCCGGAGGAAGTCAGGGGGTTGTCAAGAGAACGTAGAGTGAGGGTCGGTGTGCTCGCATTTGCCGGTGAAATGTGATTGGGGTGTACGCTCGGATGATTTGGGTAAGGCCGCAAGTTGGAGTGTGATCTAGATTGTGCGAGCACCCTAGGGGTGGATAGAAGGTTAGGGACTTGTGCTTCAAAAAATGATGGAGAATGTGAAGGTGATGGTCGAACAAATCTGAATGACCTGTCGGGCGAAAGTTCGACCGCTTCATATGAGGGTGGTGGTGCTTCCATATAAGATCTACTCGACTGTCCCCTTCTCAGCCTCATCCTTTCACTTGCAGCATCCCGCTCCTTATCAGCCCCTTCTTGTTTGAGTATAATCATGGTGGACGAGGTAAAGCGACGGACATTTGGACATTTACTTGCAGGCTCTTAAATTTACCTGGTAGTGTGAGCGGGCTGCTGCGCACATCAAAAAGACGGCTAATTCATTCATCATTTCACCGTGGGTTCTTGCATGGTTTCCAAGCAGGTCCTGTATGCTTGAGGTTCTCAACGTTTAGGGAGAAATTTGCTTGGAGAGATGGGAGTCTGGAGACGGTGGGCCCTGCTTCCACCAGTGGAATCACAGTGAAGGACTCAAAAAGGATCTTTCGGCATATAAAAGTTTGAAAAGCCGACGGCCCGAGATTGACCTTTAACAGCATCGTTCGACGTTGACTGCGGTGGGCCCGCCGCTCCGGCGGACCACCTTGAATTGGACAAGCGGTGCGTCCAGACTTCCAGTGTCCACCCCTTTCACGAAGTTAACCTTGGCCTTGAACCCAAGAGTTGGTGTCCCCCTGAAAACAAAATCTTCTGTGATTCAAATTTGTCCTTTCAGGATCCCCGTGCTCCCCGCTCGACACCTTGGTCATTTTCAACGACGAAGCCAGGTAAATTCTCACCTTTTTATTCTCTATGCAGATTCTGCAGCGAAAACATTCAGTTCAAGTTCACTTCTTATCGAAACAGTCGGCAACAATGGTCTTGAGCAGTGAAGGAGTCGGTGTTTGCACAATTCGATGAAGTTGGGACTGACAAGGCACCCGGCTGATCATGATAGATGAAGGTAGTTAACACCAGGTTGGCTGGATGAAGGTGAACTTTACCCATCTTCGTGTAGCCTGACAACACTTTCTTACCAAGTTCCTTCTCTGTTCCGATTTGAGAAGATGACGATGACTGCCACGAACAAAGAGCGGGAGTCTGTGAATACGGAGGCACGATCGATCTGATCAAAAGAGTCGGAGGATCCTAGTCTGTCCTGCCTAGGAAACAAGAAGACGTGAAAGAAACAAACCAAGAAACTTTTTTTTCTTGCGTGGAGTCTCGCACTAAGCGAGAAATTCCCAACAGCGCCTTCACCTTTCTACAAGTTCTGAATGCTGTGGACAAAAAATCACAATCACAACCAATCCGATTCGAGTTATGATGCAATTGTTTCTATGTCGGAGTTTTATTAGATGATAGATTTACAAATTCCATTTTTTCGTACCGCTACGTCCTCGTCCTCCCTAGACGCGTTTGACAGTGCACACTATAGAAGATTATTCCCTCCCGACTCTATAGTAGGATATGCCGTTAGACCTCCGCTTCAGGCTCTTGTACAGACCCCAGACGCTTTCCTAGCGCTCGGCCGAAGCCAAGCGAGGGCCGCAGTGATTGCGTTCCAACAAACGTACAAGAGGGTATTGATTAACCATCGCTTCAGATTCAAAGGTGATTTCCCGGCTCGGCGGTTATTTATATTTATGGCCCCCGTTATTATTTGACTTGCCGTTTTAAACCGTCGATCCGAAGCGGTAACGGTAACCATTCATAAAATTATGTGGCTTCTCTTCTATGTCAAGAGAGAAGAAAAACCAATCTAATATTATAATAGAGTTATATAACCTGGTTTATTGCTTCCCGACCGAATGACTTGCTCTGTGCTCCAAGAAAAACCCTAGCAGCGCAGACTTGAGTGAAGAAAAAATAAATTCTAGAGGCCTCGAGGCGTCTAGCCGTTCTTCCCACCGTCTCCTCACAAGCAGTCTAAATTTGAACTCTGCCCTGTTAGGGCTCATGGTCTAGTGGTACGATGCTCCCTTCGGGATAGGTTCCCCCCCCGCGCGATAGTTGCGCATAAATCCATGGGAGAGGTCCGGAGTTCAATCCTCCGTGAGCCCCGATTTTTTCTTTCGAAGTTCTGCGAGAATCTAGGCAATTTTTTTTGAGAGCTGTGTGTGAACTTGGCGCAGATGATGCGTTGGGGGACTGTGATTGCCAGTTTCTTGGTACCTTGCAAATGCACCCAATGAGATAACGCAGGACAAGGGATTCAAAAACCCCGGCGGACTCCGCTTTTTGGTTCAAGTTCTTGTACGAGATCTGGGCCACAGAGACATCTTGGAGGAATCGCGAACTGAGCACGTATGAGGAGTGGGAGTTTTTTTTCGTGCTATTGGGAGCTCGACTCCTCCGAGGGTGTCGGTTTGTGCCTCTGAACCGGAGGCCGTGGAGCAGAAGACACGAAGAAGATAACATTGAGAAGCAATAACAGGTCATTTATTCAATCCGTATTCCACCTCGTTCCTTATTAGCTTTGCCATTTTGCCTGCATACGAGATCCAAGTGCTCGGCCTTGAGAGACGACCTGAACAAGAGTTTGACAGTTGTATATAGTATATATGTACTGTTTCAATATTAATAACAATATCCGAAATGTATGTAGTATAACACAGAGAATAACAATCGAAAACCCATAATAATAGCAGTTATAATTTATCGTTCCTCTACTCTGTGAAGTACAAGAGTTAGCACCGAGAATCGAATCAAAGGAACAAAACGAAACAATCTACTAACGGCCTTTCTTAATGAGATCAGCAAGACGTTCTGCAACAAGGTAAACAGTTGCTTGAGTATGATGTTCGGGGATGATGGGCTAGAAAAGACCACACTTATCAGATACAGAACCGTTGGAAACAGATCTTGCAAGACTTACGAAGATAGAAGCGTCCACGACTCTCAAACCCTCAACTCCCTTGACTTTTAAGTTTGCATCGACGGCACCGCCCTCAGTACCACCCGGACCCATACGGGCGGTACCCACACAGTGGTTGATAGTGACGGAGTTACTCCTGGCATAGTCTTCCATTGTGGTGTCGTTGTCGAACTTGAACATAGGGTCCATAACGTAGTCCTTCATTATCGGATGGTGGAGGAGATAATCAGCATCCTTCATGACCTGGATTATAGATTTGATGTCATAATCGGTGGTGTAAAGCGCTGGGTCAATGTTGGGGTTGTCGAAAACATTAGTCGAATTGAGCGTCACGGTTCCGCCTAACCAACCAGTAGGTCAACAAGAGTTAAAGCGGTAAAACTCTGCGGAATGCTTACGGGAAGTCGGTGATACGACACCGATGATAACCGACATGAAGTTTCCAGTAGCAGGCTGCGGTAGAGGACCGAGAGATCCGTACCCATTCTAGGAAGGTATTGTCAACAGCTTGTTTAGCTCGCAGGGGGAATGTGACACACATAGAAAATCATTTCAAGGTTGCCACTGCCAGGTCCGGTGGAGGGATCGAAACCATTGAACAGCTCCGGCGGGTTCTTGATGAAAGCGACCGAATTACCCGCCACGGGGTTGACCATCAAACCAGTTTTGTTGGTATCCCATTGCTCGAGCCACTCTCCTTCAAGCGTTTTGTTTCGGAGTGCGTCATCGAATGTGTTGGTCGAGTTGACGTTGTAATAAACGGAGAGCAGAGGGTGGTCTGCCAGGTTTTTCCCCACATGCGTAGAATTTACCAAAACAGGGATGTTGAACTTCTCAAGTTCATCCTGGGGTCCGATTCCGGACAACTGCAAAAGTTGAGGTGTTCCAAACACACCGGCACTCAAGATGACTTCCTTGTTAGCTTGGAAGGTGTGACGGGTTCCTGGGGGCAGCAGATTAATACCGCTGATGGAGGAAATTGGGGATAGAGTCTCTACCGTTGGCGCTCTGAGCGACCTCAACAGAGTCGATTTTTGGTTGGTTACCGCTGTTGGGGTTCGAGCCGAAGACCTTGGTGGCCCTGGTGTGAATAACGACATCGAGATTCTCGCGACCAAGAGCGGGAACAAGGAAGGCCGTTGCAGCACTACTCCTCTCTCCGCCGCCAATGGAACTCTGCATATAGCCTGAAATTTACACAAGAGTCCCTTAGCATCCATACATATTCGGCTTTTACGAGGGAAGACGCACTGATACCAATCATGTCTCCGGCATTAACATCTTCATTATACTTGAAGCGTCCTCCGAGGTCCTTCGCAATGGCTACCATCTTGGGCTCGACTTCCTGCTGGAACCCATTGAGACTGACTGCGACCGGTCCGTTTCCGTGGGCCGCAGGATTGACCTTGCCAGTGGTGTTGTGGTTGTCGGCAGGGGGGACAAGACGTGAGTTCTGAAATTTTTGTTAGCTTCTGGGTAAACATTTTTTTATGGTACAAGAAAATCACCCTCAGGTAGTATTGCTCCATGTTTTGCCACTTCCAGCCGTCATCACCAGACATTTTTGCAAAGGTGTCCCAGACATCGTTAGCGCCTCTGTTGTAGGTCATATGGTCTAGAAATCGAGAGTGAGATTACCATTTCTTTCTGCTAGCATTGAACCTGACTTACTGATGCTGCTACTACCACCCAATACGAACCCACGAGCGAGACCGACAGACCTGTTCTTCATTCCAACCTGAGGAGTCGTAGTGAAGTTCCAGTCGGTGAGGGTGTTGAAGTTTTGGACTCCGAGCCAAGGGACTATGGTGTTCCTGATACCTGCGTTGCTGTCACCTGAGGTCAGAACCTGCAACCTTCATTCCGTACGGATGTAGACTTACTCCACGCCGGCCTCAATGACAAGAACCTTGGTAGAGCCATCTTCTGTAAGTCGAGCAGCCAGGGTACAACCCGCCGTACCACCTGTGAGTATGGGAGTTATAAAATAAGCATCAAGAACTCCAAAGCCTTCGATAGAATATTGTCACTTACCACCAACGATGACGTAGTCATACTTCGTCTGAGGCAGGTCGGTGACGGAGGTATAAAGCTTTGCAAGGGCAGGTGCTCCCAAGGTGAGGGCTGTAACCGTGTATGCCAACAAGGACCGCATGCTGAGAGAAGAGCACACAAGGGTGTTGGAGAGCTTACGCCGACTGGAGGAAGACACTTTTTAAACTTTTTGTGATTGGGTGTCCCGGGTTAAGCAGATTCCATCATCAAAACAAGAGGTGATTGAGTGAGGCCGAGATGAATCGACTAATTCAATGGAAAACGGCGAAATGCTGTGCGCGATGCGACGGGATATATAGGTTCATTTGTACGCATCATTCTGAGATCGGAGGGGATGAGCATCCAAAATGAGGTAAGTAAAACATAGGCGTACAGATGTCATGACTGGTTTGCGGATTACCGTGGACTGGGCTAAAAGTTGTTGACGGTGCTAGGTGTGCCTGACGGAGGACTAGGTTAATACACCAATCTTATCAGCCGTGCGTTGAGATACTTTCATGACGTTGCCCTGCAAAGAGCTAGAGCCAAGTTTCGAATAAGCATAAAGTCGTCAGGATCCAACGATAAACCTACAAGTGGAAAGAGGATGGAGAAACATGGGGAGGTCCGATGTTTGACTGACAAACTCGATCCTTGAGAATTTGTCATTTCTCGCCTCGGATAATGGGCCTGGAGAATGGAGACTTCGAAGTCGGCCGGAAGACACTGAGAGGGTGAGAAAGGAAACGGAGCCCGATTGTAACTCCTCGAGCGAATTGGGGAGGTTCTAATAGTCAAGCAAGAATCTAGAATGTATTAAAATGCCTGTAGGTTGACTCGCTGCGATATGTAAGTCAGTACTGTGATCTGTTGTCACAACGCAGTCCCGCCCGAAACCAAAAAATAACCCCAAGTAGAGACACCAAGAAATGTAGATGACACACAAGGATACACGCCTTTTTGGCCCTCGACATACAGTAAGCCCTCTCCCTCTTGCACCTTTCCCTCTTGCAGTTGCAACCACGCCGTCTTCATATTTCTCATAAAGCCAAGAGCCTGGCAAGTCGGTATAGACTCCATCATCAACTCCGAATAATATCCACTAGGCGGCGCTAATGAATTCTAAACTCGTACTTGGCAGAAGTCCAGGAACGTCGTCAAGGTTGCAGGAGTGTGAGTACTCGAACTTTATGACGATTAATCGCTGCGTATAAATTCCTGTCATTTTGTACTGCGCCGTGAACTAGCAATGTATTGCGAAGGGACGTTTCAATTTCAATGTCCCGGTAGAATGCTACAGCTAGTGATGTGCCTATCGTAGATACACGAGCAGCAGCTAGGAGCAATCCATGAACCTGCAGAATATTGGGGTATATGAGAAAAGGTCTTACCTCGGCCTAATATGTATCTTGAGCGCGTTGGTGTCAGTAGATAATGAGTGGGGAAAACGGGCACAGACAGCATACATGAGCGTCGCGGGCAACGAGGAAGCCACCTTTGTCAGCGTGTGACCACACCCTCCGCAACTCAGATCGAACATGGATATGCAGCGAACGAACTCAGCAAGGATTCGGACTTCCAAAAGCTCCTAGGAACCAATTTTGCTGCGTTCACGAAATCGATGATTGATCCATGGCGCGTAGCTTTGTCTCTCCTCTGCTGCAAGATCATCCAGAACTGAGATGAGCTCGAAAGCGCCCAAAACTCTCCACTCTTGAAGCGGACCCTTCGGTCCCAGGGTCAGGCTCGCACTCTAGCGTACGGGAAGTCTATGTCTCCCTTATAAGTTAATCAGTGTTCCGCCTCCCACCCTTCGGATTCGCCCAATTCTCCACGACCAATATATACCCTCTTATTGAGTATCGGGACAAGAACTCCCTGTACCACTTTCCACCCTACAGATTCAATCTGTTTTTAACCCTCGATTAGGTCCCTCCATTTACCCATTGACAGTTCCTGGGCGATTCGCCACCCCCTTGAACCTTGTCGGCCGCGATTCAAGTAGTTATTTATACCGCCAACTCGGACTTCGGATTATCATGAATTTCATCTATTTATACCAGATTCGCGGGAGGCGCCCCTCCAACGATCATTCAACATACACCAAAAATAATGCTGGAGCCCAAAATATCACCCCATGTGGCGAGTTACTACGGACCTTAACTCCGTCATCTTGCAATCTCCGTTGTCATCCTCGCTCTCGAACCTAACAGTTATAGAACATTCCTAGTTGAGATCCTGAAGATACACTTTACTCTAGATCTGAAACTGACAGACCTATCCGAAACGATGAACGATAGGAGAGTGCTATCCGTGGTTGAAGAGCAGTTTTGTCTGTAGGACACTGAATATCCGAAAGTCTTCTCCGGTCACCTAGTGTATAGGCGTGTCAGGAACGATACATTATTCACATCTCGAACATCATCATACCAAGCTCAAAAACAGCTTTTAAAACTCTCGTTACAACGTATCACGGTCATACAAATCGACAAATTTTACTACGTACACGGCGGTGGGTCTTAGCCCCACAGTCTTACACATCTATAATGAGACTAGTATTGACAAAATGAATGGACAGGAAAGGGGTATCAAATACTCTTCGTTACCCCTTCATTAGAATCTCCACACAATGAAGGACTGCCCTCCACTTCAGCTACCCTCGCATGGTCCGCATCAGTATATCTCTGCGGCCGTTCAGTCTGTATGGCCTCTGGCTTCCCGAGAACGAACACCATATTTTGGTTTTCTCTATATAGCCTGTCAATATCTTCCAAGTGTCGGTTGGATGTCTCAGGATATAACACCCATACGAGCTTTGATCAAGGCAAGATATGAGTTAGAACAATTGGCAGAAGGATGAACGGAAGGGCTTGTAGACGTACGGGAACAAATGTAGCATTGAAAGCAGCCCAGATGATATAAAACTTCCATCCGAGGTTTTGAATCCCAATCGGAGTGATTTGCACGACAATGTAATTCGATATCCAATTACTTGCAGTACCGAGTGCAGCACCCTTCGTTCGCATCGCCAGAGAGTTGATTTCTACAGGGTATAACCACGGAACGCCCTAAGTTTGGAATATTGTTCGTTCGTTCAGAATCTAATTTCAAGTTGGACTAAGGAGCACATACCTGCCAACATATTCCAAAGAACACGTAATACACGAAGAAGAAAGCTGTAGCTCCCGCTCCAAATTTCGCACCAGTGGTAGTGGCGTCTGCCTGAGATAACAAGCCGGCGATGAGGATGTAGCATACACATTGGCCTCCCGCTCCCCACATCATCAGTTTCCTACGGCCGGCACTTTCGATGAGAAGAAGTCCAGCGAAGGAGAACACAAGGTATGAAACAGAATTGCATGCTGCTAGGAGGCGGGATAGAGTGTTTGATAGGCCGACAGAGTTTTGAAGAACGAGAGGCAAGCTGAAAAACAATCACATACCCCAGTCAGCTTCAAGTCAGAGAAACGGAGACGTTGGCAAGAAACTGACTAGTAACTGGTAACATTTATCCCAACAAGCTGTTGCATCCATTGTGTTCCGGCTCCAAGTGCCAATCTTTTGATCATTCCCGTATTACCAGTTTCTCCCTTCAAGAGATCCGACCAACTGGGCGCAAACTCGTTCTCGGTTCTCACTGCTTCCAATATTTCCATCTTTTGCTCGATTATATGCGGATCCTTCGACGTGGTGTTTCCACCTTCTAACGCCACAAGCACAGAAACACCCTCTTCCTCCCTCCCATGAGCCAGAAGCCATCGAGGACTCTCGGGAAGCCATGGAACAGTTGACAGGAGAATGATGGAGAACACTAGCTGAAACGCTATCGGGAACCGCCAACTAATGCTTCCATCGAGAAAGCTGAAACCGTAGGTCATCCAGTTACTCAGCGAGAATCCTGCAATGTTCATGCTAGAGAATGGAATTATAGTCAGTTCTGGGGAGTATACGAAACGAAAACGTTTGTGAACTGACATCATAGAGAACACGATTAATTTTCCTCTTAGGGATGGCTTAGATGTTTCACTCTGCCAAACTGGAGCTGTTGCGGTGTTGATTCTACGACGAAAGAGTTCGCTAGCTTAGAAAACAAACCTCATGAACACCAGACAGTTCGGAGTTGACGCACCCATTCCCAAAGCCTGTAATCAGACGTCCAACTATCATATGGGCAACACCAAAGGCGGAGATTTGAAGAATCGCTCCTATAGACATGATGATGACACCTTCCAAGTTCTGCTATTAGCTCTGTTGATCCATACTTCGCGCATACATATACCTACCAACGATAAAAGTTGACTTCCGACCATAACGTTCACCTGATGAAGGATTCATCTCGGTTCACCATGAGGTGCAGCGGTAGCACTTACCGAACGCGAAGGTAGCCATCGCTCCCGTAAAACTAAGTATACGTGAAAAAGGTCAGCATACACACCCTTATGAGCACAAGACCTAGCTCTCGACGCACCAGCCAATATCGTATAGTGATACGATCGTTCCCTGCAGGCTGGCATCTGGAATGAGAAGGGTTAGAAGGGAGGTCAATAGCACGCACGAGCCTACGATGCACCTGGGTGACCCATCGTCGACAGAAAGCTTTCGGTGATGATGATCCCCCCAAACACGCCTTGATCATAACCTGCAATAAACAGCCGAAGTTCAGCCCAACAAGGCTTGAAATTTGACGAGCTCGCCGTACCAAAAAGTGTCATCGCCGTCGTACACGCGACCTACAAACCATATGCGCATATAACGATGTTTTTAGTAGCCCGTCCAGAGCCTAGAGGAAAGAAGGCTCACCGTCACCCAAGCGTTGAGCATCGTCCCTGTCATCCCAAAATACGGTTTCTTCCCTGCCGCCATACCAGCGTCTTCAACATCCGCTCTACCCATAATAGAAGAGAAAACCGAGTTTGACTCGCAAGGGATAACACAGAGAACGGCAGGAGGGAGAGAAGTGGGTACCTGTCTCTGTCTTGAACTTCGTCTTCATCTCGGATCCTGAGTCTTATATATTGGTACGAATTCGAAGATGAGGTCATCACTTGAAGCTCGCTACTTCTTCGGGGTCATACACCAAAAAAACTGATCTTCCCAATTCAATATGGCCTCTATAATCGCATGAAGAATTTTGGCGGTTTGAAAACGGGCTCAACGTGGTGCAGATATGGTGGGTGGGACCCGGGCTTAAAATCAACCCCACAGAAAAGCAGAAAAGTGCGGGGAACTCACGTGGTTTTCTGATTTTAATTTTACACAATTCAACGTACACAGAACAGGAAGAAGTCTTTATATTCCTCGAATGAATTACTTCGTACAGAACGGTACGCATAAATAAGGACAATGATGCAACGACTCGCGAGTGACCCAGGTCTTAAAGAAATAAACTCAAAAAGCCAGGCAGGGGAAAAAGGACAGAGCACGGATCACGATCTACGAGAAGAAAAAACAGCCACGGGAGACGACAAAGAAACGGTCAAGGAGAAGAATAAGTACATGAAGGTCGTGATTACCCAGTAGTTAACAGGAGTTGCATCCAGTGAATATTGTAGTCTGGAGGGAGTGAGAGAAATAGCCATAGACAAAGAAGTCGTCATAATCATAACTTCAATTCCGTGAGTACACGTCTGGCAAGCATTTGGTACTGCCAGCCATCACCACCCTGTCTGCGGAACTGTATGCCGTGCAATGGTAACCAGGGAACCTTCGAAGACCCAAAGTCGTCAGAAAGGAGTAAAGATGAAGCCATGACCACGAACTCACCTTAACAATATTTATCTCGAACCGAACACTTAACGTGTTTGACCCCATACTCTCGAACACGTCTTTATCCACCTCTCCGGTGGGCATAGGGCTAGGACTTCGCGGATCTGGTGATCTCGACCCGAAATCTCTAGGTATTGGGGGAAGCGTCTTCGACCTCGTCGAAGGTGAGCCAGATGTTGAAGGTCCGGAAGCAGACGGGGTCAAATTTGCCTGTTCACGATCAATTTCTTCCGATGTCGTCGTCGGTACTCCATTCGCCGTCGGTGTAACAGTACCTGGCTGATTCTCTTCCACGACAGTATGATTCGATGAGACGTTGAAGAATGAAGACGACCCAGTACTCGGTGTCGTAGTCAATGTCGTACCACCGGAGGGTCTTCCGGCAGGCTCCTTATGACTCTCCTTATCCATAGAATGATCCCTGTCCTTACTACGTCCACCTCGAAGAGTAAAAGAGAGCTTGGAAGTTTTTTTGGTAACGCGTTTAGGAGCTTCAGTTGATCCCGTCGACGTTTGCTGGTAGTGATTTGACCGATGAGAGGCAGGTTCGACGGAGGATATATCGATCGATGGCAGATGAATACATTCATAACCGCCTTTGATCTCGCGATATTGAACCTGCATCCGGTCGAGCACCCTTCGGATATCAGCCTTGATGACCGGGGGTGATTTGGTCGATGTTGTGGCAACACTACAGGGAGAGAAATTTAGAGAATTACATGGTCATTGAATACTCTGTAGCTCACCTGAACAATCCTTTGAGATAAACTGGCTTAAAGTCCTTATCATGCTTCCCATCCTCATCATGATCTCTTGTAGCTTCATCAGTAACATCGCCACCTCGCCTCTCCGTCTCCTCCTCTCTCGATTCTGCCATTTCCGCATCCCGTTCTTCATCCGCCTTCGAGAACAGACGGTCAGCCAAGGGCCTAGTTGCACCACCATACCCGGTCGAAGGTCGTCGATGTCTCCCAATAGTCCCGCCAACACTCGACAACAACGCAGCGCCCGTACTACTCCTCCTTTCATGTCTCGTCCGACTACCCTGTGGGTCCAAAATCGTTGCAGCTCTCCGATGCGACCCAACCGTACCAGACCCGTTCAACGGTTGACTCTGACTATGGGAAATAGCTTTTGGTTTCTCCACCGTCGCCGGAGGCTCCTTCTCCGAAAACTTCTTCTCTTGCTCTCGTTCCCCTTCAAGAGAAGTAATATCCCCACTCCTCTTCTCCTTCCTACTGCTCGTATCAAGTTCACCCGACGGTCTAGGCGAAGTCGATGCCAACGCTCCACCACCCAAAATTATCCCCCGTTTCCCAGTATAATGTTTCCTATCCTCCCCTCTTCCAACCAGCATACTACCAAACTTCCGGACAAGAGTAGCACCAGCATGTATTGTCCCATGTTCCTTGTCAGACTCTGCATCAGCAGTTCTAGGACGTTGACCATGATTACCATCTTTTGTCGTCGAAGACCTTGCAGTCTCAGCAAACGAAACCTGATCTGATTTAGGAGAACCAGCTTTTTCCCTGACAGGCTCGAGCTTTTCACTATCACCCTCAACAGCAAACGTAGGGCTAACCGGCTCCCCGCCGGCAGCAGACTGTTTCTCATCGGTAGGACGATTCCCACCACCAAATACTCCAGCCCATCCCGCGGCACCTCCACCCAACACCGTAGGTCTCTGACTCAAACTATGACTTCGCTTATGCGTACTCGCAGGCGGTGCTCGAGGTAGAGTGTTTCCAGGAGCCCCAGGCGTAATCTGTTTCCTCTGGCCCCCTTGCGTAGACTGCATCTGCTGCGCTTCCATTCCAGATGCCGTACCCGGTAAAGGCGCAGTAGCCGGTGTTGGAGGCAACCCACTCCCAACATCTCTCGCTCTCGGTTGAGGGCCTTTCTGCTGTTGTGAAGCAAAGCCAGGCGAGGTAGGGGTATTCGGTGCAGCATTAGCATCAAACGACATTCCAGAATAATGTGAAGTTTCTGGGGCAGGAAGTCGTGGAAGTGGCATGCTATAGTCGGCTTTGGCACCGACGGCGGAAGGTGGTGGGAGAGGTTGTGTTGAACTAGTGGACTGAAATGAAGTGTTGGGTTGGGGTGCGGAGAGTTGTTCTTTCTTCCCTTGGCCAGCATAAGGGCCAGAACTTGAGGCGGTGGGGGTGGCGACAGTGGGAGACGAGGCGGCATTGGCTTCTTCTTGACCGAGAGCTGCTCTAATAGCATTCTGCCTCTCGTCATTGACCTCAACTTTGCTACTAGCAAATATTCCAACCCCAAACACCTTCTCACGTTCCATCTTCTCTTTCGCGAGGTAATACATGGATATCAGAGGATGGTAGCCTTTGGTCGGATCGAGTATGACGTCCCCTTTGCCATTTTTCGAATCGAGGACTAGATGGTTTGTGGATGACGGAGGTGAATTAGAAAGTGGTGAAGAGGGGGGAGAGGAGGATGGGGAAAAAAGTTTTCGGCGATAAAAGTCAAATCCAGAAAACCTCTTGGACTTCTTCGATGGTGTCGGCGGAATATCACCATTCTTCGTAGAGCCGTCGTAGGAAACTGCGAGTGTTGAGCTACTCATGGATTCCGACCATTTTCCGTTACCATTGGGGCCGATACCATTGAGATTACCCAATCCTCCTCTCCTCCGCTCCCACTCCCTAACCGCGCGTTGATAGCCATCGCTTTCGAGAATTTTGACCAACCTTCGCTCAATCTCCTTCTCGTCTCCAAACTCGAAGCCTTTCATGCCGCGTATAACATTTCGATCCAGCTCATCGGCACGAAGAGGTTCCCGATGGAGGAGATGATTTTCTGGAGGTCCCGAGAATCCTCTGACCATCCAAGGGTGTGTGAGTACTTCAGATAACGAAGCACGTAATGCAGGATTTGTCACGAGCATCCGGGAAAGTAGGTGCTTACATTCTACAAAACGTTGAGAGGTTGAGCAAACCAAAAATAAGCTCCGATTACTCACCAGCACTCAACCAAACTGGGTATTCTACAAGCCCGCGTTTGATTTTAGCATGAAGCGCGGGCATACTCTGGTCATCGAAGGGAACTTTGCCGCACACAAGTACGTAAAGAACAACACCAAAACTCCAAACATCAACCTCTGGGCCTGTGTAGACCTTGGCATTCAAGAGTTCAGGCGCGGCAAAGTAAAGAGAACCACAAAAGGTAGACAGGTGAGCTGAAGGATCGTATAGGTTTGACAAGCCAAAATCGATAATTTTGATATTGCCAGTTTGAGAAATGAGGATATTTTCGATTTTCAGATCTGTGTTTGAGTCAGTTTCCTGATGTGACTGATTCTTCGTGATTTACGCACCTCGATGAACGACGTTATTTCGATGACAGTAATCGAGAGCACTCGCAATCTGCCTTGCAAACTTCCTTGCCACACGCTCCCGTAGTCGGCCGTGCGATATAATGTAATCCAACATCTGCCCTCCACTGATATACTCGAAAACCATGTAATAGTGATGTTGATGTACAATCATTTCCCGCATGCCGGCAATATACGGATGATGAAGAAGCATTGAGAGAGCAGCTTCACGTAGGGTTCGAATTTCTTTTGAAGCATCCTTCGAAGCTTGACGAGTAACCGCATCAGGCGTAACACCATTCGTATGAACTGGTGGCGGCGACGCCCTTGGGAGAATTTTGACTGCCAACTAAGACTTTCGTGAGCAACTGCTGACAAGAAAAAAACCACAATTCCGAACAAAACTAACCTGTTCCCCCGTCAAATTATGAGTTGCCAGCTTGACTTTTCCCATACTACCAGCTCCCAGGGTTTTAGCGAGCGTATAGTCGCCTAGAATCCTATTTCCCCGAGTGGTTTTCGTCGACGACCCATGACCGCCTCTGTGTCTATCTCTCTCGGACCTGTCCCTCTCTCTATCAGACTTATCCCTTTCTCTTTCCCTATCCTTCTCTCCTTCACCATTAGAATTTGTATTTGAATTGGTATATGTTTGTGGTGGCATTGACATCGGTCTCTGCCTCCCTGAACCGGGCTTGGGGATTCTGAGTTGAGGTGCGGGTGGGGGTTCTGGATACGATGGTTGGGCAATGGGCATGTCGTACTCGTGTCCTCCTATAACAGTACCGCCGTGAGTTGGTGTACTTATTGCACCGTCTTCCGGAACTTGATTGAGTTGTGGAGCCAGTGAAGTCGGATATGCCATACACCCAGATTAATAAGGGTGTCGTGTCGTGAAAGAATTCGTAGCCTTCCTCCTTATTTCAACTTCGTCGTCGTCGTCGTCAGCGTTGAGCTCGTCGGTGACGACAGCGAAGGAAGGAAGAGGTGGGAAAGGCCAGCTGCCAAGTTGCACGGCGGTTAGTTTCAAGTTGTTTGGGCTGCGCCTGACCGGGGCCCCGCGCTTAGGCCTTTGTGCTGAAGTAACCGATTTACCACCGTCACCGCTAGACTCTTTCGAGACAGAGCTCAGCAGACTCAAAGCTTCTCTCCACATTTAGAATCCAAGGTCACAATGCTAATCAAAAATGTACGCTCAAAGTCGATATTTAGATCAATAATACCCCATAAATTTACGAGGGAAAAACCGGGGATATCCAGTGCACAGCGGGCCTGGTGGCAATGACAATGACTATGCAAGCTGTACGTCAACTCAACACCTGTGTCGACCAGAAAAGAGGGTACTCCGTATTCAGCGTACGTTGCAGATCCAAAGGTTGCGAGAACGCGTCCGATTAGGGTATATGATCCGCATGTCCCTAACGGTAATAGAAAAAAACGTACACACACACGGGCGAGGAGCCACATGAAGGTGATGAACGGGTAATTAAATCATCCCCTCTCAACTTTTCTTTTTCTTCTCCTCAACAATAGGAAGCCAAGATACAGGATGTCTGTTGAACATTGGCCACGGTGGTATAACGACCTAGTTGGAGGAAAGAAACGAATCAGCAAGGAAAGTTCATTAGTAATATGGAAGTCAGGCGAAGGATTGTCAGAGGCTTAGGTTCTACCCAACTCGTAAACGAGTGAGACTAAACACAGCATATCTTGACAACCAGTGGTCGTAAGCAAGTCGTAAATGCCATGCAGAACGCCGTCAACGAAGTACAAAATGACGGCTTTGCATCCCCGACAACGGAAAAAGTTGTTCGCTTGTATCCCGGTTTGACTATGAACGTTTTTCGGGGCAGGCGAAAGTGAAAGCTACAAAACCCAGCCAACCGAGTCTTTACTCACCAAGAACAACAGGACCACGGAGACTCCCAAAAATCCAAACGTTACACGGATATTTTGCGACGCAAATCCAGCAATGAAAGCGATGGCCTATAACACGTGTAGACAAACGTGTCACCAAAGGTCATCCCGTAGACATAGCTTTTACGACTCACCGTGCTAGATATCAGCCATATCCTCGATATTTCCTCCACTTGTTTCTGGCCAGCGAAGTCCTGTAGACGCGACGTCAGAGGAGCGGATAGAGTCAAGAGGTGATGTCGACTTACAATTGTGCCCTGGGGTATCTGTATACTCATTTGTCGTCGTCAGAAAGATCCTATGTCCTTTTCAAGCCCCAGATATCGGCTTCTGCGCTTCAGCTTCAATAAGTGACCGGAACTTGAGAACGTGTCACGGACAATGGAGGGTGTGAAGGAGGGATATTTGTCTCTGTTTGGGTCGAGACTGGATGTAGACGCTGAATATCGAATTATTCATAAACGTTGCGGCTGTACTCAGATATTGCCGTTTACTGATTATTCCATTGGCCGTGTAGAGGCAGAAAATCTTTCGAATTCTGTCTCAATGTTCTTGAGATAAATGCCACAATTCGCAAACTATGGAATTACAGTACTAAACATCTCTTTTCTAACTGCAACGACGAGAACTTGAATGCAAAACGTATGCAAATGAAGTTGAGCACTGCTGTTGTTAAGATGACTGACCTATTCCATCTAATGCAAGGACGTAAAAATAAGAAGGAACAGAAATTGCAACAAATACACCATATAATCGTGAAATGTCATCGAGGATCAACAAGTCCGATAAAACGAACAGTAGAAGCCCCCAAAAAAACAAACAAAAAGACTCGCCAAAAGCCTATTCAAGCAACCGCAACGAGCAATGTAAACAGGCTGCAGTTGTTGAGAGGTCGGAAATCCCAATAGAGCCTCATCCTCATCCCAGTCCCAGCCCCCAAATCCAGAGCTACGATCCCCAAACACCCGAGGAGATATCAGAGTGGCCGCAAAATCCTCGGACCAGTAAGGGCTCGAAGAAGGGCTCGTCCGTTATCTTCCAAAGAGAAGTTGAGAATGAGGAGAGTTCATCCATCATCTCTTCGACTCGGGTGTCTACGTTAGTACCCCAACGTGCAGCTTGCAGTAAGATATCCGGTTCAGGCGGCACCTTCCGAGTCCCGAGAGGACAACACCACATCCACATATCATCTCAAACCTTCCCCCCAGACTAAAACATCCTCTCTCGCCGACCTAAAGATAGCTTTCAAGGCTATCTCAAGATCCGCTTGAAACGGAATATCGTTTGCATGCTCTTGAAGCGCATCAAGCCACCGAAGCATGGTTGAAGGCGAAACAGCCAGGGTATGATCGAGAATAGTCAAAGCCTCGAGCTCCCAGTGCTTAGCCTCTGCAAGAGGCAAGTCCATTGCTTCTGATCTAAGACGTCCAAGCGGGAAATCGTCAGCGGGAGAGGTCCAACCACAAGTAGATGGGGAGGGTCTGAGGGTCTACCGAGAAGGGGTGGAAAGGAGAGGGAAAGGAGAGAGAACGTACATATGCGAAAGACACCAAGGGACATCATCCGTCCAGAGGAACGCTACATGAAGCATAATCGTGAACGTCCTTTTCACCATCTCCCATCGCTCCTGTTGCGCATCACTCGTCCACTTCAAGGAAGTCTTCCTCAACAACCTTTCAAGATAAACCAAACTGATGAAAACCGTGACATTGGGCGGGTTGAGAGTGTGAAAGATCATGGTGAGGTCATCAGACAGCTGTTTCATGGAGTCGACCTTCACTAAAAATCGCGAAAAGTGATGAGCAACGTATTCAAGGTCGGAGACAGAATGTAAAGAGACGATATTACTTACAAAACAAATCACCCTCTTGCAGCCCAGCAGCTGCGGTGAATCGATCGTTAAGCAGTTCGGCGATCCATATGCCTATCGCATGAGGCTCGAATCCGGTACGATAAGGCGCTTCACTATGTTTGTCTTCGTGTTCGCCAGGGTGATCTTCAGCTGCTTGGGTGGGGGAATTGGAGGGAGACCGAGGTCCCAGACCCGTTTCCACGTCCATAGTAGATTGAACGGGAGAAGATTCCAATTCGTGCTGAGCTTTGCGGAGTGAGTCCGTGCGAGAGCGTTTGGAAGCCCTAGTAGCGTATGCTCTCGAATCCTTCCGAGTTGATGGCGAAATATCCTCATCCTCTGGCGGATGACGGCGTTTCGTGCCCCGTCCAAGTGCGACTTGAGGGGTCACATTCTTGGTGGCACGGATCAGATCAGCGACCGACGGTAGACCGAGGAAGGAGGAGGAGCTACCAGTGCTCCGTGTCATTTGTGGATAAAAGGTATACTTCCGTTTGAGAGTGCTAGGCGAATAGACAACTAGTGGTGTAAGAAGTGAAGGGGTAGGAGAGGAGATGCGACGATTGCCCGTGGAGATAGAGGTTGACTTGGTGGAAGTCGAGGTTGTGGATACGGTAGATGACCTAACCCGGTCACTATTGGAGAACAATAGTCCAAATCCAAACATGTTGAGAGCGGTCTTCATTGTGTGTGGCTGAGACTCGAAAGGGACATGAACTGAGAGAGTTTTGATCCCACCCCGTAGCTTTTTATTCCCTCTTTCCATTGTTCAAGCGTATGTGGCCCTATTTAGATTATAAGTGCACCTTGTGGCTTCCTGTGGCAGTATAATCGCTTGCAGCAAGACGCTTTGGCCAGGGTCGAAAGGAGTTGGGCTCCTACCCGGGGCATTCCAGTTAAATAATTGTTGACATGACCTTCCTTTGTCCTTAATGCCAGATATACCCATGAAAACGTCATGCTGCGAGAGGATCGTTTATGAAGTGGAAGTGGAGAGAACAAAGGAAAGCGGTCTGTGCATATATAGAAAATGCCACATGGTTGGAATTGAAAGACCCTGGAATGCTTGCCGTAATCTTGGACCGCTGATAAGATAATCGTTTTCACTGGGAAGCGTTATTTAGCGATCATCCGCAAGAGCAATAAAGACCAGCTGTACTGATCGTTAACGTTTAACTTCCAGTGAGTTCCTGGTTTATTACGTTCTACATGAGTTCCATTATACGGTCTGACGATGCTCATCCAGGCACTTCAACACGCTCGCCTCATCGAACTTGACAGATGTAACTTGGAACCCTTTCTTCACCACAATCCGACGTAGCTGATTGGGGAAGTCAGTAATAATTCCATCCACACCCCAATCTAACAGCTGCTCTGCAACATTCCACCTGTCAACCTGTGAAAAGCAAGAGTAGTTTATCATCAAATTTTGCCCCTACTGAGAAATGGGGAACGTACTGTCCAAGTCTTGACTGTCATTCTATGCTCATGTGCCCTATCAATCATCTCCTTGGTGGTAAATGGAACGAATCCTGGTTGAGTAGGGTCAGGTGCGGTAGCGTTGGCGATGTCAGTGGGAGAAAGAATGTCAGCCTTGATTTGGTTCGCTGCATCTGCCAGTTGAACACCGAGGGGAACTTGGGATGAAGGGTCCAACTTAATCCCGGCAAGCCATGGAGAAGTTGTGTTGTTTGGTCCGAGGATAGTTGTGCTGGGCAAAATACGTCGATCAACCACGAGTTTGAGCGACGGATCGAGATATCGAGATCACTTACCCATCAGCTAGAGCAGCAGTTGGAATGCTAGGATCAAGAGCTTTCATGCTGACCAACGTCCTCCAATCAAAACTTTGGTACTGTGTGATGATACTCAGGTCAATGAGGCGCCAAAAATAATTCCATGTCAACGTACCGTGATCTTGTGGTAGTAAGGGCTCTTCTTGAACAGCTCATGTTGCAATCTGACGAAGTCTTCGGGTGAACGGGTCTGGTTTATCATGATAGGGTTGACCTTGGATTCAATATTGAGAGAAACGGTGTGCTTTGGGTCAACACAGTCGACAAATGCAAAAAGTTCTTCCAGTGTGGAAAGTTTCGTGCCTGGATAGGTAGTTTGTAGAGCTGGAAGTACGATTTCCCATAATCAACCCCAGCCGACTACAGAGAGCACAAATTTTGACGCACGGAAACCGATTTGACGTTCAGAGCCGCAATCCAGGGTTTTAATCTGGGCCAAAGTCAGATTTGCAACGAATTTCCCAACGTATGGAAATTGAGGATCGTTTTTGAACTGGGTGGACATGAGAAAAACGCGTCCGTCAGATGAAGAGTTCGGACGAACGTACAGCTGGCTTCGTATCCTTGCATTTTGTCCCGTCGATGTTTTCGTCATGCCATACGATAACAACGCCATCCTAGATTTGATATTAGGAAAATGTTGAGAGGTGTAGTAGAAATCGGTCCGCACCTTTGTGATTCCATTGTCCATCTCGAGCGTCTCTACGCCATCAATGAGGCCCCTTAAAGTTTTGTTAGCATATGGCCATCAACAACACAAGAGGACGCGAACCAAGCGAAGGATGGAAGAGTATTTTCGACTGTCTCCCCTCTTCCACCACGGTGACCCTGCACACGACGCATTCAGAACCTCCAAAAGTCGATTGATGAGGGACTGGACACACCTGAATGTCAAACGGTGTCTGTTTATTGCTGCGTTGAGCCGGACGAGCCCAAACTGCAGACTGCGCGGAGAGCACTAAGACGAACTTGAAGATGGAAGAGACCATGGTAAAAGGTGCCCAAAAATCCGTATTCCCCCATCTATCCTCTTATACCACATCCCAAAAGTTCCGGAACACGCTCCAGTACCCATTTGGGCAACTAGATGTTCAGAAATTTGAATTCTTGGGACGAACGTGCAAAGTTTCGTTGGATGGAAGGTAGTGGATCGTGGCAGCCACCGCCAGGGCTGACAGAGACAATCAGACGGTTCCCGTTCTCTAGAGCTGTAGAGCTGTAAAGTACATCAAAATTTTTGGAAAGGAGTTCAATGGCGCAGATAGAGAGTGGATTCTCGTCGTACCTCGCTCACGAGGGCGATATATTGCCGGCGCCGCTGCCGCTGCCAGTGCCAGGGCTTGTCGCGGTCATGTTGGGAACGATGGCGACGTACCTTTCTCTTCAATCAAACCCACCATCTGTGATGATTTCGATCCTACGCTCAATCAAGCCTGTCAAGTACAACGTTCTCTGCCCACGATCGATGGCCGGAAAGCCTTTACTGTACTTCCCATCTGCCCTCGCAGCCTTGGGCGACGCGTTCTTCGGATACAGTCAAGGAATTACGAGCGCATTTCAAGTTCAACCTTCATTCCTTTACCGAATGTACAATATGGATCTTTCTATGGAAAGCATACAGAGAGGCGAGACCAGTATTGACCCATTTGTTATCGGTATTGTCGATCTTCATGATGAAGAGCATCTTCACTAAACACCGGCTTTGGCGATCACGGCTACTTGCTTCAACATCACAACACTCTTTACCTCGTTTTGCTGCCGCCTACGTGACCGATCCTCTAGGACGTAGAACGACGATCAGGATTGGGGCTTGCATTTACTTTATCTCTGGTACTTCCGGTCTGTCTCGAGAAATGGCGGGTTCAAGTAGCAACGCTCAAGGCTACATTATGTTGAACGAAGAGACCCAAGAGTTCTTTTAACACGACATAGCCTTGACTTGTGCGATATGATCCAGATGCCCCTAGTGCCTAACGCATGTTTTCTCGAGCTCGTAGCTTTCGTTCAGTTGTTCGCTCGGGATCTATCGTGGCTGATTGCAGGACGATCGGTTCAAGGCATAGGTGGTACGTTCCGTGCTTCTCGTGCTCTTTTTTTTGGAAGCTGGAACAGCAACAGTCGGCATTCTTTCGATGACAGTCCCTGTCTATCAATGCGAGATTTCTCCTGGTCACGCCCGGGGTAAATTCGTCTGCATAGAGTATTTCTGCCTCAACTGTGGTTACTTGGCTTCTGCTTCACCATCCCCCAATCTCTACTTCACTCTGGCGGGTGCGCTGTGCTATAATGTGCAGGAACTATCCCATCTATCTTTCTCATCGACAAACTCGGACGTCGCTTTTATTTTCTTATCGGGCTCTATCGCCTTGGCTGTCAGTTTAGCGGTCGCCGGTGGACTACAACTTTACGTGGACAGGATTCCAGAAGGAGCTCCCCGACATTGGAGTGCGGAAGGCATATTCTGCGCATTCGGTGTCTACATTTTCATCCTACGGCGTAACATGGGGGTCTACACCTTGGCTACTCGGAGCAGAGGTTTTCCCTACAAGGGCTCGTGCTAAAGGAACTGCTATCGCCACTGCCTCTGATTGGTTGTTCAACTTGATGATCGTGTTCATCACACCCCCTTGTCTCATGCCTTGCCTGTTGGGTACTATTTCATGCTTGCCAGGGCATGTTTAATCTCGTTGCCTGTTGTTTGGTTCTTTTATCCTGAGACGGCACAGAGAACTTTGGAAGAACCTGGGAGGGTGTTTGGAGACGAGCTTCCGCCACCTCAAAAGCCGGAGCTTAAAGGAGGGGTAGGAAGCGAAGAAATCAAATGGCTGGCCGTCAAAGATATTGGTGCTCATCGCACATCAGTGAGTTCCTCTCAGACGACTTTGACACCGGAAAACAATCTAACCTGATTGTAGTAGGTGCAACGAAAGCTTGCCATTCATGCTCGATATTCTTATCGAACTTGTGGACACCTGCACCGTTCAGTAGGGTTATAGAAGGCTACTGATATGCTCGGATTGGACCGTATAAGTACAGATTTGCTATCGAGATCCAGAACATTGTACGCAAAGCTAAGAAAAGCTCAAGCTGAGCCTCTACGTACGGGGGATTTGGACCTAGGCATTGGTAGCAACACAGAACCGTCTGATAACCTCAATAAGACCTTGCCTCCGCTGTCGTGTATCGAAGACTGTGGCGTGATCCAATCCCGGATAATAAAGAATCTCTCGGAGGACAGGCGAAGGTGAACCGGACGGAGGTACCATAGTGGACGTTTTCGTATGATGTATATAACATCCCATATCATAGTTCTTCCATTCGGCAGTACCGCCTATCTCCTCCGAAGCTCCAATCAAATAGTCTTTCACAGTCGACGCGGGTATGATTTGGTCGTCTCCGGACAGAACTACGGCCATGGAGCTGCCAGATGGGGCTGTCGAAGAGGAAGAGATATCACGACGCTCGCCACTAGTAATCGCACCGGTACCAATTTGACTCTGAGCATCGGCGGAGTCCTTTCCTCCCAGCAGATCTTCTTTCCATAAGACAATTGACTCCCAAAAGAACCTCCGAGAAAGTGTGTAGGCAACTTCCAAATCCCGCGATGCGAAATACCAAAGTTGCCATTCATTCCCGTTGTAGCCGGTCCAGAATCGTTGCCACAGCGAAGGTTTGTCTGTCCCGCTGGACGACGAAGGGGCGGTGAAAGGTGAATCGGACCGAGACCGCCATGGAGCTCGGTACATAAAGTTATACGCGACGGGAGGCAGGTTCAAAAGAAATGGTATCGGATCGATAAGGATATATGAGGTGAACTGAGGCACAGGAGGGGATAATGTGTATTCGTAGTTTTCCTCGTCGGGATATCGGTCCTGAGGATGTATTCCTTGCTCCGCACGGGCACGAACGTCGTAAGCAGCCACGACGGTGCCATAGGAATGAGTAACCAGCACTGCATTCCCCCATGGTGCGCCGAGTGCAAACATAGTTCTGTAAAGCGCATCTAGCATCGTCCGAGTTGTAGGGATAGGGAATACTGAGAAGGAGGGGCGGACAAATGGCATAAGAATTCTGTTGCTGATGGGTAGCAACTCCACGAGTAAAATTCCGACGTCTGGTTCATCCCGCACGAGAGAGGTAATCGTAGGCACGTAGGGGTATAGTCCTATACCAATCCCGTGTATGAAAACGATAGGATCTTTGGTCGTAGATTTGTGTGGACGGTACCAGTAGGGAAGATATGGCGTTGCAGATGTATTAGAGAAGAGATTTAATGGGCGAAAGGGTAAAACCGAGAAGAAATGAATCGGGAAGTTGCTGCGTTCAGGCGTGTAATGCTTGAACCCGTGGAAGCAGAGGCGACATGACGTGATAAAATCTACAATGCCAACAATCTATGTGTAGGCGACGACTTGAGTCAAATCGTGAGCTCAGCGGAAAGAAAGCAAAACTCACAATGTACCACACCAAAGGCCTATAATTCGACTTCAGTTCATCAAACGTTAGCCGCATGCACTTTGCGTCTTCGTCATGGCCGCCTTCCAACTTGTAACCCAGTCTGTCCTCTATTCTTCGGATATAGCTGTCTATTTCATCTTTCCACTCGTCCAGTAGAGCATTCTCGAGTTCGCATGCAAACAAGGCCCATAAGAGCCATTCTATGACGTTCTGTCTCCTCAGAGAAACGCTGTCTTGATTCGGTATGATGAACCATCCTGAGGGATAGGTTGTGTAGGGTGGAAACACGACGCTTGCACACTTGGTGAACAGAACCTCCCGTTCAGTGCGAGTCAGTCGTTCTGGAGTATCGTATAGAGCTTCCTGCCAAGATGTCCATGAGTGACTTCCGAGTTTCTATCGAGCAGGCGAGAAGTGGGAATCACGCACCTTCACCAATCGCCTCTTTCTCGGCCAATACACACCGAACAAGAACAGGGTTTCCAGTAACGCATATCCCAATATACAGGTAGATAACACGAGGTTCTTGTCCGAGTTGAGATAGATATAATAGTAGGTGTAGAATATGATCCACACCAGACTGGCTGGAGCGATGAGGTTAAGCGTGGCGATGGAGATTAGTATGAAGATGTACTCGGGAAGGGTCTTTCCGAGCATAGTGAGTGTACTTGAAGAGCATGTAAAGCGATTGGGAGCCCTGTTTGACGTTACTGACAGTAGCCTAGCCTATCATCGACATCATGGTGGGGTGACGATTCAATTAAGCAAACCGTGAGAACTGGTTGGTCAGTGGCGTCATTCGAATTTCAGACTGCTTTCACCAGGACCACCATCATCGATGTAAAGGCACCAAGACGAAATAAACCTTCAACCAACCTTCAACCACACTTACTTGTCCAGGGTGTCCCTGCGTTAATTCCCGTAGATTCACAGGTAAACTCGCTCTGCATGTCTCTGCAATAAACAAGAAATTCCTGGACTTCCCACGACTCGAATACACCACCTCCATTTTGCGAGGAAGCTGAGGATATACACTCTTCAAGAAGCTCTACTGTACTGGCAGCAAGTCTGCATACTGTTTTAGTCACCCCGAGTTAATGGTACAAGTTCACCCCCACCTCTTTGGCTCTTCGGTTTGAAACACTTTATTTGACTGGTGCTCCAACCGCTGAAGGTACCTAAGGAACTGGGAGGCTACCTTTGAACGTAAGCGTGGCGTTCAGTAAAACTCGCCGCGTTCATTACCATTGTTTTTTTTACTGCCACCAATGCTGCTAATTACACCTCTCTGCTCCTCAATGTTGTGGTTAGCTTCACGAATTCTTGTCGTATCCAACAGTGTCAAGAGGCCTACCATCACTATGAATAGGAAGTGCGTATGCCGCGGAAATTGGATTTGGATTAGTTTTGTCAACTGCGCTCAGCAGGTCAAGGATGACTCGCTCAGAGAACAGATACACCGTGTATATATATATCAACTTCAATTACGTTCACAACAATGCAAGAATTCCCTTGAACTCAAGCTGTCGACCAACAATACGCTCTACTCATCCTGTTTCCTCCCACAAACGAAGACCTGTCCAAGAAACCCTCAGATCTTTCCCTCGTCAAGCAGCGACACCATAACGTTCCATCACCAGACCGAGTTTCAGCGCAATTTGATCGTACAGGTCCGCTGCTTCCTCCTTAGTTTTTCTCTTGAAACGGAGACTCGTAGTGACTTCCTCCAAATCGCGTTTCGTTTGTCGAAGAAGCACACGAAGCTGGGGCACTACATTGAATTTTTGTGGAACGTGAGTGTGCTGTCCAAGAAGGCAACTCAGAATAGACCAGTGGAACATGGAAACGCACCGTGATGCGTCGGCTCACAAGCATCAATCTGATTGTTCACGTTCAGGGCGTTAGTCACAGTTAACTCCGTCAGCGTACTCGGACTGCCGACGTTGTCAGGTTCCACATTGGATGATGCCGCTGTGCGCATGCGGTCTTCGTATCCATTCGGGTTTCTAAGCGGGAGGAATATGTCAGTGGGACTCCGGGCCTCTACCTACCATGTGTCCTTACGTTCTCGCATCCACTGTGGAAGTAGTTTTAATGGTAACCTCAGGCGTCCCTGACTCTATGAGTCGTTTCATCCTTTTTGCTTCGGGTTTCAAGGCCCCATGAGCGTCAAGTTTCCTCTTAGAGACGATCGTGTTCTGTCAAAAATCCTGTCAGTGGGTTGCTGAAAAGCAAAGTTCGGAGGGACACTTCACTTTCTTGGTCTTTGACGGACTCGCAGCTACCTTTCGACCGGTGCATCTCTTAGCCTTCTTCCCAATCTCCTCGACATCTACGCCTTCGTCATCCTCACTAGCTTTGTTGTCCGAGTGGACATCCTGATTATCGTCCGTATGGTCTTTTCGTGGTGGCTTTTTCCGAGAATCGGTTGACTTCCCCTGTGTCTTTTTCGGAGCCTTGTTACAATCATGCCATCGGTTCAAAGCATCGTACTGCTCGTCGTTGATACCTAGTTTCTCCAAGATAATTTCCTTGCGTGCTCGCAACGCTTTTGAGCAAACTCTATGACTTTTGACGCATTCGTTGCAGGCGAGGGAGGTACTAGATACTTCGGAGACGGTACACTCACATCCACGTTCGTGGCAGGTGTCACATCTCTACTCATACAAAGCGGTAGTAAGTAAGTGTCGAGAATCTAGTACGGGGACGAAGGACTCTTGGCAGAACAAACATACCTCGTTTGCATGTTTTCTTCGCCACAATAATTTCTGTTCTTTCATACCTGTATTCCTCAGACTCCGGTACGCTCTGTCAAACTGTTTCTTCATGTTCTCAGTAATGTCCGTAGTCTCATGATCTCTGGTTTGTTCTCGAGTCATGATTTCAGGGCTCAGGACGCGTGGGCACCCAATTTGACACGTAGAGATTTGTTGGAAGTAATACAACAAGAGAGGTTGAACTTGAAAAAATCTTACCACCGAGTTCCTGTGACCCCAGAGACTCTTCCCTGACCCCACATCAAACCAAATGACGCTGTATAGATTGGAACCGTGTGAATCTAGGCTTTAGACAGGCCTCGAGGCCTTGCTTCCATCTCCATCATGTGAAATTGGGGAAGGTAGAAAAATAGAAACAAAACAGGGTCGCGAAGGCCTGAAAGCTGAAAGAATCCCAGGGGAATCAACTGAGAAAAAAAAAGAAAAGAAGAAAAGAAAAAAAGAAAGCTCCCGCTCCAAAACCACTTGTTTTTCCTAGCTATAAACAGCTTGGAAATAGCTTATCTAGGTTTTTAACAATTTTGCCCTTGTCGCCTGGGTAACTTGAGGTCACTTCTTTACCAGTTCTGTACGTACCTTGACCGCCGTTACTTACTAGCTGATTTTCCGGTTCGGAAAAAAAAAAAAAACTCGGAAAGAGTACGCTTTAACTGACTCCGAGTCTCGACTCTTATCACCCCCGAGCCGATCCATTCATTGCCCTGGCCCCTTACGCGTACGCCTTGGGTCTTAGGCCTTAGGCGTTAGGGACAGTTTTCGGGACTTCCGGATCCCACAGTAGTGGTACTGGCACTGCGTATTCGCTAGACCCTTGTCGCCGGTATCAATCAGTACCGGGAAGTCGAAAAGAACGGCCGTAATACTACCTATTCGGAACATATGAATCAAAGAAAAAAAAAAAAGTACGCTCCGATCGGGGCACCAGTGGCAGTAGGAAAAAAAAAAAAAAGTGGAATGCTCATAGTAAACCAACTCCCGAACGTTCTAGTAGCCAGGCCTCAGGCTAGGAAATCCAAGCCCTTTTTTCATCACCTTTGCCGTTTTTCCGACCAGTATATGTAACTAGGGCACGGAAACTGGCGGGGAAAAACGGCGTAAGAAAAGAGACCGAACAATTACCACAGGCATAGGCATAACCTATTTAGTTAGCCACTCAATTGAAAAACCACTAGCGCTGTCTTCTTCACATCAAAAAAGTCATTTCGTTTCCTGAAATATCGCATCAAGTAAATCGATATCACCTTGCGTCGTGTCGTTTTTTTGTCCGTAACGGGTTTAGGAGATTCCCGTAAAATTAATTTGTGTATTGACAGTTATCGCAATTGGGTCTTCCCCACTTACCAACCAATGATCCGTGTGTAGATCATCGCTTCTTGTACATGTGGATGAGGAGCCATGGTGAAAAAGACATGTCAAAGCACCGTATCTCAAGCTTTGAAAAAGCCTTGCGGCTAACGATAGCTATCGTGCGAAAAAGAAGGCAGCCGCAGCAAGTCCAACTTCGCACCCGAGCAACACTCCAAAGCCATCTCGAGTATGCGCAATTAATCAAGCAAAAAGAAAAGGATTCCAAGACGAGTGACATTATCTTAAATAAGAACCAATTCAAGAAAAAAACTAAAAATTGGCAGCAGCTAGATAAAAAAAATTACAGGTTCCTGTTATTTTTACGGCTCAGGACTTACCCTACATTGTTTGTATGTAGGTAGAGTGCCGGGGCTGGACTGCGATCGGGCACCGGGGTATGGATGGCAAAAAAAAAAAAAAAAAAAAAAAAAAACCAAGTTTAAATACGTACAATTGATTGGTGTAAGATGTCAATTTCGATTTGCAATAAATTGTAGAGTTAAAAAAAAGAAAAAAAAAGTCACGGAAAAACCTTTGATGATGAGATATAACCATAACGATAAAAAAAAAATAAAATGTGGCGGGCTGGCGTAAAAACCTTCCATCTACACCTTTTACACATGCTCGTCTTCTTGAATTAAAGAAATAGCTTTCTCTGATCGAGGAACGATACTGCACTTGAAAGATGAGGGATGGCTAGAGGGTTGAAAAATGGAGTAAGACGGAGATCGACGGTAAATCGATGGA